>JAQGAA010000806.1:0-19059 GCA_034696425.1 Isotoma viridis | reverse complement strand
AAACAACCCAAATCAATTTTTAAATTAAAAATGTTCAAATGTATAATTTACACTCATACAAACAAGTTTGAGTAAGAGAGTTTAAGTATAAAGGTAAAGGTAATTTGATCCAAGTCTATTCATAATTATGTCTACCGCAAATGAAAGATTGAAAGTTGTGAAAGGACATCTTAACGATTCATCATTAGAGGTTCGTAAAGGATTTCTAAGACTGTTTTCAAAATTTTACAGTGTAATTCTGCCCATTCGGTATTTTAAAAGGAATAATTATAAAATTGAATTTTCTAAAAGCTTCCAAACGCTTCCGCTTTACCTTAGATGATCCAAGGCTTACAGAAGAACAAAGAATATTTTATGAAAAAAATGGCTATATCGTTTTTAAGAATACTGTTCCTGACCATTTGCTGGATAAGTGGAGGTAAGTTAATTCTATACCTTGTGATTTTAGCAAGTACAACTAAAAACAAAAAATGTTTATATTGAATCATAATACATTTGTTTTATATTGGTTCAATAACAGCCAACATTTTAGAGATCTTTGCGATGAAAAGGTTGACCGTGGAAGGATGACGATGATGAAAGATCTATCATTGTTAAAGATTGGAGCCACTGGTGAAAGACTTTATAACAAAGCCCAAGATTTTGTGTGGGATGAGATACTTTTCGAATATATATCTTTGCCTGAGGTACCTTGATTTGTCTTAAGCAAATCGTATTGATAAACAATATGCTTTGAACGTCTATCTTTTCTTGTCGGAAGTAGTTGTCACATACGCTTTTTAATATTTTAGATTGTAGATATCGTGAAGTGCTTTACTGGACCGAATATTATGGCTATGCATACAATGCTCATTAATAAACCTCCTGATGCAGGGAGTGAAACTTCTCGACATCCTCTTCATCAAGTAATTTCACCAGCGTAATTAGTTCGAAATAAGATAAAGGGTACAGAATGACTGAAATCCATAAACTTCAATCATTCCGTGCAATAAACGTTCATATATAATAATTGGTCAAGTCATAATTCAAAATCTCCATATCCTAAGTACTTATACCTATTACATAATGCAAAAATGACTTTCTTTAATGCCAAATTGTTTAAACATACAGTTTGTACACTCAATCTGCTTTTTTATGTATAACGCAAAGGAAAAGCGTTGATTCTTCATACAGCCTTCTAATAGTGTTACAATTGTTTATGCAGGATTTGCATTACTTCCCATTTCGACCAGCGGACAAAATTGTATGTTCATGGACAGCTATGGAGAAAGTTACAAGAGACAATGGATGTCTTGTTGTGTTACCAGGGACTCACAGAGGTTTGCTATACCCACACGATTACCCACAATGGGAGAAAGGAGTGAACAAATTGTATCATGGAGTAGTTGGCTTTGATGGACATGATCGAGTTCATCTTCCTATGGACAAGGGTGATACTGTATTCTTTCATCCTATACTTATTCATGGCTCTGGAGCTAATAGAACTCAGGTTTGCTGTACATTTTATTTATGAGAATGATTGAAACTTGGACTTTTTAATGATTTACGTTTTAAATTCATGAAATTGCAATTTAGGGTTTCCGAAAAGCTATATCTTGCCATTATGCTGCTTCAGAGTGCAACTACATAGAAGTTCGAGGAACTACACAAGAAAGCATTGCCACAGAGGTTGAAGGCGTTGCTGCTAAAAGGGGAATTTCAGGAGTTGATTTCAGGGTTTGTAAAATCTCACATTTTTAATAGTTTAAACTGTAAATGTATATGTCTTTAGTTATTTTATATTTTGAACTCCTAGGAAGTCTGGCATTACAAAAGTCGATTAGTTCGAGGGGCTGAAATCAACTTGTAATACAGGCGAAAATCCATCAAGATAATAAATAATTGTATCATGGAGTAGTTGGCTTTGATGGACATGATCGAGTTCATCTTCCTATGGACAAGGGTGATACTGTATTCTTTCATCCTATACTTATTCATGGCTCTGGAGCTAATAGAACTCAGGTTTGCTGTACATTTTATTTATGAGAATGATTGAAACTTGGACTTTTTAATGATTTACGTTTTAAATTCATGAAATTGCAATTTAGGGTTTCCGAAAAGCTATATCTTGCCATTATGCTGCTTCAGAGTGCAACTACATAGAAGTTCGAGGAACTACACAAGAAAGCATTGCCACAGAGGTTGAAGGCGTTGCTGCTAAAAGGGGAATTTCAGGAGTTGATTTCAGGGTTTGTAAAATCTCACATTTTTAATAGTTTAAACTGTAAATGTATATGTCTTTAGTTATTTTATATTTTGAACTCCTAGGAAGTCTGGCATTACAAAAGTCGATTAGTTCGAGGGGCTGAAATCAACTTGTAATACAGGCGAAAATCCATCAAGATAATAAATTACTCTTGCCACTAGCATACCTTCAATAATGAGTATGCACTGAAAGGCCGACCTGAATAATAACCTCATTTACTAATAAAACTTGGAACATTACTAAATGTCACATAACTTTTTGTTAAAATAATATTTAACCTAGACATTTCATTCAGCATTCGTTATTATTTCAATAAGTTTCATCAGAATAATACAAAAAAGTTATATCCTTACATAATAAAACAAATTTCAGATGCATGGAAATATTCTTTGTGAATTTTAATGTTGTATAATGCATAGCATGTTTCGTCCAAATAAATAAATATGGATAAAATCGAATTAATTCGGAAGTAAACATTAAAGTAGGTATACACTACACAAAAAATATGGATTTGGTTACAATAAGACTTGTCTCAAAGAACATTAATAGTATAGAAAAACGATTGAAATTAAAATTTGATCATCAAATCGTTCTTTTGTTGTACTTAGAACGGACCAAGAGTATACATGCGTTAGTAACCTTATCGAGTAATTGGTTTATGTCTTTTTTTAAAAATAAACGTGAGAGGTTAATTACAGAAGATTTTGAAGATAGACCATCATGTATGTCCTATTTAAAATTTAGACTATAAAAATTTGAATACAAATCTCTAGACAATTCCACGAGCTACCCATTTCTTATCTATGAGGACTCATTGGTTTTATTGCATTTTAAATCCAAGAAAAAAAATCCCCGCAGATACTAAACATATGCCTTTATAGATGGATATTATTCAAATAAACTGGAATTGTTGTAACAAGATCGTCTTTTAAAGAAAAAAACGCAAGATTTATTACAAACCCAAAGTATGACAACATTTATAAATTCAAACCAACAAATAAATCCATGACTTAATGAAACATATATTGAATAGTTCTAAAAATATCTATTGTCATAATCAAATGATCAAAAACACCCCAAAGTATGGTAAATCTAAAATTACAAATTAGATCTTGTTACTTCAATTGAAATCTATTAAGTAATTATAAATTAAATAAATGTACAATTTTATTCTTATTACATGAAGATTAAAACAATGAACTTTGCACACAGATTTGACTGAAAACTCTATATAATTTCAATCCTGCACCCAAAGACGAATTATCTATTTACAGTATCTTACATTTAATAAGTTAAACCTATGAAAGATCTTAATCTAGAACTTAAAATGGTCTATCAAGGTCTGTGCAACAGTGTAAATTAATACTTCAATTCTATTTTTAATAAGTTATACATTCATAATAGTGACATGATGACCATCCACTTCTTGACCACGACTTTTCTTAAAAGTATAAAGTTTTGAATCAAATTTAGATTCAACTTCTCGTCGTATTAAGATTACTTATAAAAGACTTACTATAATCATTTTCATGAATGAATCTAATTTATTAGATTCATTTTTACTAAATACTGATATTGCATGGATCATTTCTGTTTGTTTGCTTTAACGATTTTGAAAACTAGATCTATAAGAAACTCAGAAGGACAGTTATAAATACGGTTTAATCCTAATTTTGCATTATCTATGTATTTCACACATCTTACTTAATTGATTGGCTTGATTCGACGAATTTAGATTCTTAGATTCTTATAACATATTTAAACTTTTAATGTTTTGCTGATTCGACGATGAGATATACCTAATCAAAATATTAAAAACTTTAATATACACATAAATAACGTTTTATACATTGAACATTAATTAAGTTTACTATTTACAAGTTCAGGGTGTGGCATTTCGGCATTTGTGTTTTTAACTCACAAGTCACAAGATTCTACTTACTACTTACAGTTCATGAATCTAATTTCTAATTATACTCGCTTTAATCATCAATCACCAACAACAGACAGGTAAAGGGACAACTGTACCTCTTTGAAAGATCAACAATATGAAAAGTCTTATGCCTCTGCAATTTTGACTTCATTTTAGTCCTTCATGATTCATAAGGGAGTAGAGAGAGGATTGGATAGTGTTTACAGATAATTATTCACTAAACTTCTCCTTCATGTAAAACGGTATTTTTTAAACCGAATTTGGACTCCGTGCTCTTTCCAATTTTAATTAATATTTCCAAAACTAACTTAGAATTTGAAACTAACTCTGAATTTAAAACACAAAGGGAAGATAAAAAGAAATTTTGGAATCAAAATGTAAAGATCAACTTTTCATCTACGAAACTAATTTAAAGTATTCTAAAGATAAAAAGTTCAGGGATACGCTTCAAGATGTAATAAAATATTTTTCGACTATTTAACTTTCTGAAAAAGGTAGAGAAAGTAGAAGCGTTATCGAGGTTTTATGTACCCCGAGATAAGCTCCGAGGACACGTTTTGAACTTTCAATTTGCACTTTAAAATAGAAGGAGATATTATAGAGGTTTACAAATCACAATTAACAATGAAAAATTACACTCCACATGTAAGCATTCATACTTTTTATATTACGTACTTAACAAGGATAAGTGTTTTTGTAGATTACACGAATGTGCTATTGCTCTAATTATTCTCTCGTAATTATGAGACTCATGGTTAATAAAAATGTAATAAACATGTAGAGACAATTACAACAACCCACAGATCCCTAAACAAGTGAAATACCCTGTGCATTCATTTAATACAGATTCAGTTCATTTAATAATTCAGCACATTTATACTTTGGTTTGGATTTAAATTCAGGGTTATTATCAAAACCATCATCATTTATCTTAAGCAGCTTAATACTTCAGGTTTAGAATGTTTCATTTTGCTGCCGTCGGTTAAAGGTTTTAAGATAGTTATAAAGATCTATGTAGCTTCAGGATGACGGAATTTGAAAGTGACTTGGTTCTTCTCGATTGTTAATGATTCGATGGGGTTGCAATATTTTTGAATTGTTGGGAGTATCTCAAAGATAGGATCCGGAAGGATTGCTTGGAGAATTTCCCGATTAGTTGGAATAGACGGTTTCTTTTGACCTTTCTTTTTTTCCTCTTTCTTCTCACTCTTTTCAGTTTTCTGGTTCTGGTTCTCCTTCTCGTTGCAGTTCTGAAGAATCCTGTTGACCTTTTTCTTTTGATTTGCTTTGGCTCTGTTGAAATTAAGTCGTGGGGGTCCAGACACTATTTTTCGAATCGGTTTAACGACTTCTTCTTCGTAGCCAGGCAATTCTAAGTTAATTTCAAAGCAATATTATAGTTATTCAATGTGTAACAGGAAACCTCAATAGTTGCATTAATAAGCCTTACTTTATGAAAAAATGTTTTCATAATTGTTCAAAACCTTTAAAATTTCACTTTACCTTCTGGTCTTGTTGTCTCAAGTGAAAGAAGAAGAACGTCCTCCATCTTTAATTGATATTATCTGGTTGATGTCAAAGGTTAGAAATCTAACAAATAAAATAAAAATCAGATTTTTTACATACAGTGAAAGAATAAATAAATAAAACTTGCAAGGTCAATCAATGTCAGTTGGACTGAATAAAACGGCTTTCACCCGCTTACCCAAGGTTTCACGAATTTTCAGGACTTTGGTGAATGTTGAAAGTGAAAGGTAAAAGAAAGAGAAAAAGTTCAATCTCCCTCCGAAGCAACTGGTTGCTGATTGCTGATTTACGAAGTATTAGATCTCTGTACAATCCTATAATAAAATTAAATGAATTTGAATATAGAGTTTGGGTACCGGAGAAAGGTGGATGTGTACACACTGGAATTTTAAAAACTACTTCTCTCTCAGAGAGGATTAAAAACACATCCGTCTTATCACTGCAAAAAAACCCCCTTGGTATATTCTACATAAACATATTTTAGTCTGTACAAAGTGAATATTATACAGATAATAATGATAACCGGAAAAACCCAGTATTGAGACATAGGAGGTGCAAAGATGAGCAATGAGACGGGTGGGTGGGGCTACCGGAATTCGCAAACTCAGAAAGGATGGAACAAAAACCCTAGGCAATGAATAAAACCGAAGTATTTATGTATATACCCGGTGCCCGGTATTCCAACATATACGACCTATACATTCCGTCGATTTAGTTATGTGATCCATAGTAACTTTCCCTTCTCCTAATGGCCCCACATATTCATATCAATTTCTAATCTCGTAAAGTTTATATACCAATCAATAATGCAATCAACGACAGACCCCCAAATATTTGGGTGCCTTTTATATCTATTACCTACACAACACATATTATGCTTAGGGGTTTTTTGATTGGATACCTAATTTTAATACGCTTCTAGTTCCCCTTATTTTCGAAATTTTGTAATAAGAGGTTTATTAATTAATTCAGAATTAGCTTGATAGTCTAATTTAGCGTTGATTTAGTAAAATGAAAATTGCGTGGAATAACTTTAAGTAAACAAACAATATTCATAAATACGACGATTTACCTTTCAGGTTTCACTCCGAGTTCTGGTGTAAGATGAATGCAAGAAACAAACCAATTGCTCCAGTTGATATTATTATTCTAGCCTTTTTTAACTGAATAAAACTCGGAACTTTTAGTTAGCTTTGTTATTTGATGTTAATGTTTAACCAGCTAAGGCCGGCTTAAGAGAAATCAATAAACTGTCTTCTTCTTCACCTATCTACTTGTAGTGCGTGGGAGAAAGAGTGAATTTGAGCAACCTAGCTGAATGATGAAGAGTTCGGGACTAAATAAGCCTTTCTCTTCCTCTGGTTTAATAATACTATAAGAGATGTTTTTGCGACTTGTTCAAGTTCACCCTGAAATCGGATCTTCTAGTAAGAGTGGGTTGGGTTTCGATTTCGATTTTTCAAAGTACAACAACAGGTACGTGCGCGTGCAAGCGTACATTGTATAACAAACTTTTTGGCGATTAATTTTCAAGCTATGCTATTATATCGCATAATATTATATCCTATAATTATCATGATTTACTGACAACAACATCTTGCATAACATGGAACTGGAAGGAAGCATCTAAAATCAATAACTTTATTCCTCTCTTCCGTTGTTATTTCTAGATTGAGCAAAATATTATTTTGTTGTCTCCGGAGCCTGGGAAAAATCTTTTTTTATCTGATAATTTAGTACTCATCAAAGTGCTATGTATGTGTTTCATGTAATGTTATCCATGCTTAATTCCAAAAATCCTGACAGTTTCTTCAACTCCATATTCTTTTTAAATCGAAAATGTTATTACGTACTTAAAATTATACATTTCCAAGCTTAAAAGGATTTTAAGGTTTAATGATTTAGCAGTAAAATTATTTATGTGATGATCAAGGTGCTTTCACTTTGAAGCCTCGGAGTCCGCATAGGTCTCACAGTCACAGTGATAGCACCTTGGTGATGATCGCGTTCGTTTTGAAGCTACCTATTTCGATTAGTTTGATTTTGATAATCTATTTCTATAAGTTTCCCACATACTACAATCTCTTATCCTAAATTACAATTGTACTAATATGCACTTTTTACTTAACAAACTTTTGCTTACTGAACGTCTCCAGCTACTTTCCTTCAATGCAATAATTCCTCTCTTTTTACAGTAAATGTTACTCGCAATAGGATATCATTTTAGCCTTACAGCATCAATAATTAGCAGCTAAACCGGACGACTTCCGAGTTCCACGACAAGTGCAAACTATATACACTACCGCTTCTTACTCAACCCTCAACATACAGTTTATTTTTCGATTTTCGTGCATCGTAAGAGCAATATTGATAATGCCTGATTATAATGTATTATTTCCTTTTAAACATTACCCAAAGGGTCCAGGGCTCCCGGAACCTATTCAGTTTTCCTTTAACTTTATAACATTCATTCAGGAAAATTAGAAATGAAAATATCATACGATTTGTGGTACATAAAACTAACACGGAAAAGGTTTGAAAAACGAATACCTTTCCAAAATAGAAATTCAGCGTTAAAATCAATAAGTTTAGAAAGCTACAGCATTGAGCCTGTGTAAATGTATAAAAGGACAAGTACAGCACGCTTCCTCACCCGATTGCTCTTTACAATGCTTACATACCAAATTTGACTATGATTGACTTACTTTTGACTTATGATTTACTGACAGAAACAAAACAGCATCTCTCATTGTAATCTTTGACACACGAGAAAATTTCAGAAAATAATAAATGTTTTTTATATTTCTTTCGTGCTTACGTTTAGATAGAGGATATTACATTCATTTTTTCTTATGTTCAAATAATATAGTTGCTGTCTTGCTGTGAATGAAAACCTTATTTCATATATGTATGGTAATTATGGAAATGCTTTCACATTATTGATCCATTAGTTTAAACTTCGAATTATATAATGATGCTTTTCCATTCATGATTAACATTTAAAATAGTGATTTTCACCAGCACAATGATAGAAGAGCTAGATTATATTTTATTTCCCCTTCCCCCTATAGCTTCTTGTAAAGTCTCATTCCTGTCTAAGAACTAAAGTACGAGTGCGAGCGATAGAACACTAGCAATATTTTAATGGTATAATATAATCGCATGTAATGCAGCTTGTAATTCAAGTAGAAATCAACTTGCAGGAATGAATAATGAAACCATTTTATTTAAACTGAAATCAGGGGAAATACAAAAAACCTCGCAATAGAACTCATATATATTTCTAAATTTTTGCATTTTGTACAGAAAGGTCACTTATGTTGAGATTTATAATTGGTTGTAGTCGACTCTAGGGAGTTTCTTGTGATACGAAGTATCGTTTACAGGGAATGGACAACTTTAATTTCCTTAGAATTTAGAAGAGACCTAGGATAGCAAAAACATTCAAATCTTCCATAACATTATTAATGGACGTTGAGTTTAGCTCAGGGTCTAAATTAGAATAAAAAAATAAAAATCAGCATTATGGCCGAAAGATGGTTTGCTCAAGCTATTCCACCAAGGGGAAAATTGTCTTGAATAATGGAAGAGAGTTTCTTGCCCATAGATATATTATGTATTATTTTAATCCCTCAAAGCTCCTCATTCCTTACAATGTTCAAATAAAAAATGGAAGAAGGTTTATGGTAATGAATATCCTGAACAAAGTCTTCCTATCTTATACAACAATTTAAATCAATTTAAATAAAGAATAAAAGTTGCTTCTTTGCCTTAATACTTCAACATTAATTTTTTCACTAGATGAAATGAAACGTGAAGAAATGATTAGTAAGTCTAATTCCTCTAAACTCGTCCTTGTCTCATCCCAGTTCAGTAAAAAGATTACTCCAGCTACACCAAATAAATATATGATTGAAGTTGAATGTAAGGATAAAACTTATCGGGTTCGTTTTAAATACAGTAAATGAATTTAGGTAAATTTAAATCTTTATGTAATATGCTGGTACACTCAACAATACAACCAACGAGCCAGGACGGGAGACACGCTCGTGGAATTAGCATACTTTAAAGACAATATTATGACCTGATAAAGGCTATAATGTATGCAAATGCAATTCAGGCCATAATATGTCCTGAGTGAATGTCCTCATCGATGCATACTGTCCTCCCAAGTTCTAATGCAAAAAAGTTACATTTCCTACTATTTACTACTTACTCCAGGCCACAGGCACTGATCCGAACCCCACCGTCATCATATTGATTCTATTGATTCAAATATAAACATCGAACACATTCGAAAGGTTGAATTGTGAACGTTGTCTTCATTATTCAACCTCACTTGGCCACTCAACGCTTAACAATCACACACATACATAGTGCATTGTTTAGTGACATCAAAGATCAAGTACAGTGCTAACTGCCAATAATACAACAACGCATAACGCTTAACATTTTGTAAGGGCTAACTTGAAGTTTTTTTAAATCAATAGTTATATATAGTTTAAAACTAAAATTTCATTTATCTCTTATCATTATCAATTTTGCGTTTAATTATAAATCTAGTTAGTTTATTTCTTAGCCCATAACTCATTTAATATCATATCTCTGCACCTTCACGTACACAGCCTTATTAATTTTTCTTTTGATTTAACAGCATTCTATACATACAGCAAGAAGTGAGAACGTTAGTGAAGTCGTTGCGTGAAGCAGAGATGTCAACAGTTTCTGAGTGTCAGAGAAATTTTTCTACAGGGTTACGTTCCGAAGTAACCAAATTGCACTGGAAAATAGAGGACTTCCAGGCAATGCTTGAACTAGAAGAACCTTTGAAGTCAGCTAGGCTCAAGTTTGATGCTGGTCACACGATTGGGTTGCCCACTAAATGGATATTTTATTTGGAAAATAAACTTCTAAAGGAAGGAAAGTTGGGCTTTTATATGCAATTGTTAGATTTGCCAAAAGATTGCCAGGGAATTTATGCAGCCTATACTGCCGTCGTCAAAGATGTAAATGGAGCGGATTACGTACGCAAAGGTAAGCAAATGTAGAGTTAAATTAAAAATATGTTGTATTAATTGAATTAAATTAAAACTACTATTAGTATTGAACAACTAAGTGTATGTATTGAATTAAAACTATTCTATCATTCTCAATATCTTCAGAAATGCCAACTTTAAATATTAAATCCCTTCGAAATACACACCCACCCTTTATGAGGGTTGAAACAATAAATCCCCGTGGGATTCTAATTCGAATTCGATGCTATGTAGTCATAGTAGTCAAAATGTAGTATGCAATTAAAAATATTTCTGCTTGCAGGTATAAAAGCTAGAGAACATCAAACTGCAGAAAAAGGATGGGGCTTTACAGACTTCTTTGGCCAACTCCCTCATTTGTCTGCTGAAGTTTTGAGGAACGGTGACCTACACATGGACATAACTTTCAAGCTAATTAACTTTGACAAGACCAGCGGTTCTGCCATCAATACAGAAGCATCGTTTAACAATAAACAATTGCAAGAGAATTCAAAAAGTGTCCTGTCATATGATTTGCAAAAGCTATTTGAAGAACGAACCAACTCTGACTTCAAAATCATCGTGAAGGATGGCAAAGAGTTTCCTGTTCATAGAAATATTTTAGGCTGCCGAAGTCCTGTTTTCCTTGCAATGTTCGAGTCAAAGATGGAAGAAGCTTCTAGTGGAATAGTACATGTGGAAGATATGACCTCGGATGCAATGGAAATTGTGTTGAAATTTATTTACTCTGGAATAGTTGATGACAATTGGAAAGATTCGGCTGAGGAGGTAATTTATGCAGCTGAAAAATATTCGTTGACGCTTCTCAAAGAATTTTGTGACAGGATGCTAGTTGAAGCTGTGAACCCTGAAAATGCTATTGAACTCCTGAAGATTGCTCGAAAGTTTAAGTTAAAGATGGCGGAGAAGGAACTCACCGAGTTTGCTAATCGAAACTTCAAAGACATTCTTAACGCTGCAATTTCTATTTAATATGCTTGTCATGTATATTATTAAGGTCATAAGCTAAGACTCATTAATTGGTGCTTGATGTAAACAGGGATGTAAATGTTTACAAAATTTTTGAATCTCCTATCCTCTATACACTCTATTCACCATTCTCCTGGATTAGGATTTAAAGGAGTTTTCTGTAACCGTATTTAAATAACTAATTCACTGTATTATTTCAATGTTTAAACTTTGATTGATTTGACGGTTAATTTTAATAAATCATCGTAAAGAATGCCAATGATGTTCTATTTTAAATTAGCATATTCTTAAAGTATATTTGCCTTCTGATGAAAGTTAAGAAACCTTTAGCGTTTAACCATGCAGATAATGAAAAAATGCCAAAAAAAAAAACCAAAAATGCGTCCCTCCCTTGTCGCATGCATATGGAAAGTCAGCCATTATAAAGAATTTTATGATACGTAATTTTTTTTCTGAAATTCAATGTTTTTGGGCTTGGTTGTGGTAAGGTTATGGTAAAATGGACGGGCTTTGAAATCTATAGAGAACAAACCAACACTACAGTGCATTATTATAATAGAAGAAGATAGATAGATGGACGAAGAATATTCTGTGTAAAAATTCAAGAAAGTAGAAATTACAGAAATTATACGTTGAAACAAGATGACATTGCATATTAATTACTTTAAAAAACTACCGCAATATTGCCGTCCCTCGTCATACTAGTCGAAATGCTGGTGTTGGCTGCTTTCTCTTAACTTTTATGTAAACTTAGTCAATTCACTACACTAATGTTACATTACATATTATTATTATAGTCGAATATCCATTAAATATTAATATTGAGACAAGATATCAAGTGTCACTGTACAAAGTTGAAAAGCCAGACATGAATGATAGAAAATGATAACTTTTCCCAAATAACATATTTGCCACTTTGTTAATGTGTACTTTAGTCCTAGTCCCTACCTGGTCACGAGAACATTACAACTGTGACACCACTGGTGACCATTAGCAAAATTGTATTCATTAAATGCCACATACTGTGTACTGAAACCTAATACCCGATATCCCGTGTAAATAAATGATACCTAAATAGTGCAAAATACTGTACAATGTGCACAGTTTTTCTCCTCCTTTATATTCCTTTTCATATCATGCCATGAATGAAATTATGGATAAACATGCCAAAAGAAAGCATTCAAGTTTCTAATGGTCTTAATATCTGGAAACTCGTTTCCTCAAGCAGTCCACACAAAAAGTCGTTGGTCATACTCAGTGACCAGTGTGATTTGGTAGTAGTAGTGGTTATTATTATGCTTGGCTTATCACTCAAGCTTTCTTTCATATACTAAAGAAGTAGATTGAACTTTCACCAGTATGCAGTGTGTAGTCATAGTTTTTAAGATGTTATTACTCTGTAAATATCCCTTTATTGTGTGTATGCATATTGTAAACACACATTTGCAAACTAGCATTCATTTATGATTCGATGATTCGTATATATAACTTATTTCGACTTTCTGTAAACCCCAGAGGCTTGAACTGAACAAAGTTTGTTTGTTTTCAGGACTCTCAGTCGTCTTTTAGTGTGCTGTAGCGTAGCAGTAGTAGAGAAAAGGGCCGTTTCTTTGGTCATTTGAGGAGAACGTTGACTTGCATTAGAAGAATTCCATGGGCAGAAAGCAATTCAAGAAACAGGTAAAAAATTTTTTTTTTCATTCAATCTCTGCCTACTCTAATCGGTGATATGTATTCGAATGTAGTATAAAGTATTTTTTATTTTTCCTGTGTAAATTCTTTGAGTGCTGAAGTGGGTGACTGTGAATTGTTGGCCGGTAAGAATAGACAGACTCAAGGTTTTTGGAATTTGAAGACTGATAGTTTGGCTTGGGAGTTGCATCTAGTTGGAACAGCGAGAAGGGCCAATTTAGAAGATTGATTCGGCAGAAGCATGCAACAAAATTCTATCAAACGCAAGAACTGCGTATTCTGTTTTTTAGAGCAAGCCAAAGAAGAGTCTAAATCAGATATAGATAATAAAGTGTTTGAGGTACATGATCGAGGACTTGTCAAGTCCCTGTGGAAGTTATTTCCATTCGTATTCCGAGCAACCGAGAAAAATAAATCGGCTTTACTTCACCAGGTATGTAAAAAGCCATTTTAAGTTTTAGTCTATTCTTGTACGATCATCAATTGCACTTGGAACCATTCATCTCACCGTTGAATTTTTAGTAGTTGTCGGAAACTAGAGTTTCATGAGTTATTTCATTTTTTCTGACACACTTTCACATTTCATACGCTTTTGGGTAATTCTGTATAACATTCACATATCACATAATATGGACTTGTATAATTCATTAATTAATTCCACAACACTAGAGTACTTTCTTTAGCAAACTTCGCAAAGCTGATAAAATTCTGACTTTTTTGGAACAGGTGAACCTCTTTCCCACCCTACTACTGCTTCATCCTTTGTTCTTAGCTCATGTCAGACAAAATATCAAAAGTCATGACGAGTCTAACTTCAAGTAAAATCCTCTCTATCTTGCAATATAGTGAAAGTTGAAAAAATATTGGTCATGTTGTGTTAGCATTAGGATAAGATTTAGAAAAATAGTAAAAGCTTGTGTATTCATGGGATTTGTAATTTTAAACTCAAAGTAACAATAGTAATAACTGGATTTTTCTCCATACCGTAAAATTATTAATGAGCTATACATGAATATGCTATGTGCCATTTATATAAAGTGCACATTTGATTGTTTTTGCTATATTTTAAATGCCAAGGTGAAATTTGAAATCGAGTAATATGTATACAGACTTGTACAATCCTTTAAATTGATTATTTAAACGGAGTCTATCCGTTTAAATGAGTGAGTAGCCCATCAATAAACATATTGCATGCAATAATAATAACCAAATTGCACGCGTCAAACAAATTCAGGTTCATGTAACAAACTCTCTCAGGGTATAGGTGTAGGTGTAACCAAAAGGTCAAATGCTTCTAACATTCAAGATTGTCACTTTATAAAACATATCACAATAGACAACAAAAGAATACAAATCGCTTCCTATTATGTAATATTCTAAAATTAAACGGGTTAGAATGCAGCAGGAGGTTAGACATCTCGAACTCATCTACTTAATGCACATTTCTATATGAACTTCAATAGACCATTCATCAGAGTTATTATAGAATCAGACCGACTAAGCTGAAAATACGTAGTCCATCATCATGCAGTTCAAATCGATTAGATAATTTACACACGTCGTTGAATGAATGGTGCATCAAATGAGCCTAAAATATCTCTAGGCTATACCTTCCGCGACTTTAGGCAAATAACTCCTCTGGAAAAATCTTAAGTCAATAATACAGAATAACCATTATGAATATTAAAAAGGGAAGAAGTTTCTGATATTATTATTAAAAAACTAAAAGAATGAAGAATAATAACAGGAACCTACACTACTATATTACATAGGCTGAATAAATTGGTAGGGTTGAGCTGGAACATATTATTCATGAATGACAAGCTTACAGTCTGAAAGAGTAGAATTTATGGTATATCTTGGAACTTGTAAGGCAATTACAGAATAATATAATTTTATGCAGTGTAAGAATGATAAAGTACATAAAATTATTGTGAGATGAAGGAAAGTAAAGTTGAAACGCGTGAGAGGTGTGAGAACACTAGCAATCAAAGCTTTGTAAAAGTAAGCTCTATTATAGTCAAAGTATTATTTGCCCATTGCAAACTAATTTTATCACATAAAAGCTTATTCCATTGAGACAGGTGATCTCAATTTGGGTACTGTTTTTACCTTGTTTGTAATGCATTTATTTTAACCCACTTTTCTTGAAATATTAGCCCACTACTCTTCTAATTATAATTGAAATGCTTCTTGATTATTACTTTTGTCTTTTTAAAAAGGTTTGTAGAGATCGAGGCTGGAAAGAGTTCCAAGAAAGAAAATGTGAAGACAATCCGTTGCGAGAGGTACTTTTTTGGAATTTTAACTGGAGGAATCGAGTAATGAATAAAAGTGTACATGAGGACCTGCGAGGATGGCAGATAACAAATCATATTCCTGACGCATCATTATTCTGCAAAAAAGACATTCTAGTTCGATTTCATCGACGGATGAAAAATACTTATCCACAACTCTTCCGGTTTTGGTATGTTAGAAAATATTCAATATTACGATATGCTTGTTTGTAGCAAAGTTCATTTCTTCTATTGCTGAAAAGTTTTGGAACTGCAGAAATTTATTTTAAGAACATCTGCAGGCAGGACAAAGGAACTTCTTTCAATGGCGTGTGTCTACGATTTACAAAAGTTGATAAGAGTTTAATATGAATTAGAGTGTGATGTGATGTGTGCGTGATGAAGTTATGATAGTAAAGTTTCATATACATCCAACACTTAATATGCAGTATTACAGACCTATATAAAATATGTAGCCTTCAGGTTTCATTTTTGACCTTGAAGTCTCGGTGGATTCAAATTAGCAAAACATGAATATTTTATTACTGCTTGCAAGTCTTTTAGAGATCATTAATTCCAAAAAGTTCAGAAATACATTTTTCTTTCGTGTAGAAATACTGTGGAGAAAGTTAAAAGCAAATAAGTTGTGTGCTGCAGTGACTATTTATTATACGGTTTAATAACAAAGTCCAACAACGGGATCTTGGGTTTCTTTTCTTTATTAAGAAAGTCAATAGGTAGATATTTAGGTATATGCAGGTGTATGCAAGGAAAGAAATGTCGTAGATGATGGACTACACGAATCCTAAAGCAAGTTTGATGCAGTGTTTCACTTTATCACCAAATAACAGCTTAAAGTTAGTCTTTCTGTGTAATCTAAACCAAAATGCAAATAATCACGCAAGGAAACCAATGTATGAGCAAAAACCCAGCTTTTTACTATATAAATAGTCCTAGATTATAATACTTTCCCTTTCGTCATTTTTATAATATAGTGCCTAACAAATATTGTGTTGAGACTGGCCTAACCTAAAGTATGAAACTCATCTAATTAATCTAAGAACTAGCAAGAAAGTTGAGGAGCTTGACCCTTGACTTACACAAGATTTACCTGCCTTAAATTTAAATATGGAAAATTTAAACTTTATTTTTATTGATTTTAAATAGTTCGTGACGATCAATTATTTGTACACAAGAGGACTTTTTCTTAATTATGAATTATAATGAAAATTACTATCACATTTGTAGCCCAGAGTCGTTTAACATGCCATCAGACTACACCAAGATTATAGCCGAACACAGTAAGCGAAGAGAAATGATAGACTCGCGATTTCCTGGCATGAGACAAGAGGGATATTTGTCCGTAAACAATAACTGGTATTTACCAAAAGGTAAAAAGGCTCCGCTATGGATTGGGAAACCGGTGGGGAAAAGTCAAGGAAAAGGAATAACTATTTTTGATGTAAATTTGCATATTCAATGTACCAACTCAGGTTTAAGATTTTAACTTTTGTACATCTTCCTGGTATTTTCTCTTCATAGAACCCTAATGACTTCCATTACGATGTGCCATATGTAATTCAAGAGTATATTGCTCGCCCTTATCTTATCGATGGGTACAAATGGGACCTTCGTCTCTATGTTTGTGTGGCGTGTACCAATCCCCTAACGATATACGCTTACAGAGAAGGTATTGCTAGATTTGCAACGAAGAAGTATCAGTTGGATAATTTGAAAGATCTGTTCTCGCACCTTACTAACACATCATTGAATAAGCAAAGTCCGACTTATAACAAAAATAAAGATACCATCGGACTAGGTAAATAAACACAAATGAAAACAAATTGTAAGATTCAGACTTTTCAGTCTGAATAAGAGTAACATAATACTAGAATTAGACTCCCTTCCGAATTTAGACCCCTCTAAGTAACTTTCCGATGTAAGCACAATAATTAAAAAGTGCAACACCCTCAAAATAAGTTCCCTCCCCGCTTCTTCTTACGTTTATATGTAAAAAAAACGTTCTTCCCCCATGTAATGTACCAAAATTAAACATTGGTGCATCTACCTAAAATTACAGAATGAATACCTATGAAAAGTTTTGAAAAAGTCACTTTGCAATAAATCGATTTATTCACTTTGTAATAAAGAGATTTATTTACTTTTTTGAATAGGAAAAAATTCACTTTGTTGTAAAGCAAAATATTGTAATAAATGCCGTAAGAATTTTTCTTTTAAAATGCCTCCCAAAAAATCCAAACCTTTGGGATCAAGCCCCAACCCGACATAGATTCCTACTATCATATTCGGAGGGTTAAAAAATTCCATGGGGTTCTAATTCGAGCTTTATGGTATTCTTTGTTTCTTACTAAATTGTGCTTCAAGGATCAAAGTGGACCCTAAAAAGGCTGAGAAAATACCTCAAAAAAGCTCAAGTGAATGACTATTTTATGTGGCAAAGAATTTGGTCCATACTTGTTTTGACGATCCTTGGCGAAGCAAGGGACATATCGTCAAAAGATTCCAAGAATTCGTTCGAGTTCCTGGGTTTTGATATCCTAATAGATGAACAGTTGAAACCTCATCTTTTGGAGGTACTATAATGAAAAGTTGTCTGTCTATATATATTGTAGGCATTTGTAAATTTATGGACTTTTTGATTTATCATAAGACAATCTATACTTCCTGGGCTTGACAGAATCAGCGTCTAGATCTTTTAACTAGCCACTTTAAACTGTCCTAACAAAAATCAGCCTATCCTAAATTCAGAAATGCCTAAAACATATATACTACTTGGCTGAAATGTATGATGCTGGGCCATTGACAATTCACTAGATATATAATTGTTGTGAAGGTGAACGTAAACCCTGGCCTTGGGTCAGATTCATTTTCATCGGTTGATGAAGAAGTGAAGAAACCGATGCTTGATGAAATGTTTACTTTGATGGGGTTGCCAGATCATAGATGCTTTCAGACTGAGTCAGAAGGAGTAGTGTGCTGCAACAACCATAAGTCGCTACTTGAAGATCACAAACTGTTGGATCAGATGATTGAACCATGTATAGGTAAAAGTTCCTGCATTAAACTATGCCCTAAATAAAAATAACATGCTACAAAAACAAGGTTGTGTGAAACAGGTCATTTTAGATATTGAAATCTTTCATACCAACCTGTTTTAATACTTACCATTATCGATTTAGAATTTATTGGCCTTAATAGGTTTAAAATTACAATACTTTTTGTAGAAGCTGAAGATGAAACAGTAATTTTGCATAATTTAATAACGAAGAAACACCTCCACCCGCCGCTTCCTACGTCTGATAGCAATTTTGAACCAAACAAACGATTGATTAAAGATTATTCTGGAAACCTAGTTGATAC
>JAQGAA010000805.1:0-19069 GCA_034696425.1 Isotoma viridis | reverse complement strand
CATATAATTTGACATAACATAATATAGCTGCATTTAAAATGTTGTACAGTATTTCTTTATACTTGTTGTTGTTGAGTGCTGGTACTACTGGTGCATTTCATACGTTGCTTCCATAAAATATTCTTATTAATAATTAAAATTAACAACAGTATTATAACTTAAAAACGTAACACAATTAGGTAACTTGAACTCAACAAACTAGCTGCTTTGAATTGAAAAGGTAATTTTCTACATTTCACCACTTATAAAAAGACAACGTTAACTGTCGTAAAATAGGAATGACAAGGACAACACGGGTATAAATGTCTTACTTTTAATTTAAAATTAGATAGCTACATATAATAGTACAGTATTTACTGTATAAAAATTTATATTAATAAATGCATAAAACTTATACATAATTGAGCCTATTTCATCGTAAGTAGTAGTAGAAGTTTTCAGAAAAAATACCTCCTAATAAATAATGTAGTTTGGCCTAGAACACTAAAATTTAAAACAACAGCTGCAAAATAATCTAAAATACTATGTACTAATTACTTCTAAATAAGTTGCATTAGCGGAGTAGTGAATACATTTCAATATGGCATAAAAACAGGTTAGAGACACTGTTAAAAAATGGAACACTACCAATAAATCAAAAAAGAAAAAGCCCATTATACATTTGTAACATTGTGACTATTATTAGATCATGAATAAGCTAAAAAAATCTAGTTAATTTAGAGTTTTGTTTACTTGGACCACTAAAACAATACTTTTGGAGATTATGCAATTCAGGAATATGTAATAGTTATCGTGATAAGGACTTATGATAAGGTGTAAGGTTTGGATAACTTAACATTTAAAAATCAACTTCTAAATGTTATGGTTGCTGAAATCATGTTGTATTGGGGATACCGCATTCGCAAGGGGTGTTGACTGAAGGCTATTCACAGTATTAACCTCACCCCCATCCAAAGTATCAGTCAAGTATCCGAGTTGAACATTTTGAACGAAATTCAATTTCTCCAAGGGAGAATTTACAGTCCATACGTAATTTCTCACTCCTTTTTTCATCCAGCGATAAGTCTCTTCCCTATTTAAAAAAGGTTATATACACACAAATTACTCCTCAATAATTTAAATCAGATAAATATTATAAAACGTAGCTAGTCTTCCAACACTACTTCTATTTTCATACCTAGTAATCGCATCCTTATTAAAAAGGATTGCAGAAAGACCCACAAACCACCAATAGAGATTCCGAAGTCCCCATTCATTCAAAGCGTCCAAAACAATTGCTCCCCAGTCTTGATACAAACTCCTATATCGAGGTTCCAAGTTCTCCCAGTTTGAATTCCACGTTCGAAATCTATAGTACCCTGGCCTCCAAGCCATGCACCCGATAATTTTTGGGTCACGCCGACGAACCTGATGAATCACACACAATGAATAAAAATATATAAATATCACATTAAAAACAGTATAAAAGAACAGTCATAAAAACATACTTCATAAATAGCCTTGACATAGAATGAAGAAACAATTCCTCTTGAGTACATTCTATTAAGCTGGAAAGATTCCACAACTGCATTGACAACCTAAAAATTGACCATTCCACATTAGTTATTTTTCTTCAGAAATAAATCATAAAAAAATACTTAAATTCACTCACCGTTTCATCATCATCCTTCAAATCAATAATGAACTTAACCCCAAGACTTAAACAAAGATCAACAGCTTCCTTAAAAGTAGGAACACGTTCTCCCCTGAACTTTTCCCCCAGTGGGTGCAATACAGAAATATCAATTCGACTCAACTCATCCCAAGTCATGTCCTTAATATCCCGATCAATTCCAGCAATACGAACAAGATTATCATCATGAAACAACACAGGAACGAGATCCTTAGTCAAAGACACATCAAACTCAACTGCTTCACACCCCCTCAGCTTGCATTGCCTTATAGCAGACAAGGAATTCTCCGGAGCGTCCAATCCAGCACCACGATGCCCAACACAAACCAAAGGACCGCCTGAACCAGTATAACCATTACATGGTGACTGACCCCCTTCGCCATTTGTAGCTTGGTTATGATTCTTAGGAGTTGAAGTCATTTGCGGAGGAGATTTCATAAGAAGTAGCCTTGACTTGACAGTAAGTCCATGTTCTTCCGCAGCAGGCAAAGACGTCAAAGGTCCATTGAGCAAAGGCCGAAAGTTTTGACCAAAAAATCCGTTTACGTCTTCTTCCTTGGCAAGGGGCATCCGGAACTTGTAGAGAACTCCGAAGATAATAATAGTCCCTACTACGGTTATCGGGACAAAGGTGAAGAAGATAGTGTCCGATAGGAGAAGAAATAGAGCGTAAATCGTCAACCAGAGTTTTAGTGAGGTGACACAGGTCACTACAACTTCAGTTATTACACCCCCTCGGTCCATTTTTAATTGTTAGTGGGGAATGGTAAGTTGAACTTTGACCTTTTGTAAAATTGTTAATTCTGTTAGTATCTTTCTGTCTTTGAAGTTACAAGAGTGAGTTCAGAGTTGTAGTTATGAGTGAAGTACAAAACAAAGAAAAGAACAAAGAAAGTCAAAACTCAAAAGTTGATAAAAGTAAAGTTCAAAGTTTAGTCCATTTGAATTAGTATTTTGAATTAGTATTTATAACAGGCAATTCAATTACTTATAATTAATAAGAATTAGTGTGAAATAATTAAGACTAAAAATTAATTAGTAATTAATATTATTAATTTTGTTAAATTTCAGCTTCAAGCTTCCGAAGTGCAGGGTGCGAAGCTGAAGAAATTATGATTTTTATGATTATTCTTCTCTGTCAAATTTTGTATTTTGTGTTTACCGCATTTTCCGCACTTCTTTGTTCATTGGAGCATGAGCATTCGATTCAATTGACGCAGATTACGTTGTTCATTAAGCCCGATTCTTTACAATTAAAAAACCGTGAAAATTATTGGCATTTCTTCGTCCCTTAAATATTAAACTATTATTTTAATTCTTTAATTAACGTAAAACTAAATTAGAACCCCCCACCCCACTTAAATAAAGTCCTAACCTTTGACCTCTGTATGCATCTGATATTAAAAATCCCTAAGTCTAAAAAATTGCTAATTGGACCTTATAGATGACTTCCGGCCTCCCCATGTAATTCTAATTACAGGGTTTTTTTATCATCAACAATAATTCCTTGAGGGTTCGGTCGGTCAAAGGTTTTTAATCAAATAAACACAATTCTTGAAAAAATACAATTTTGAAATCGTTAATGCTGCGACAAAATAGACCAACAATCAAAAATTCGTTTACTTTGAAGTTACCAAATTATATAATTTGGACTTATTCTTTCTTTTGCTTTATTTCTTTTTTTTAAAGTTCATTTCATTAATTACTTACATTTAACAGCATTTTATAAATAGCATTGTTTTTTTATTACAAGACTCAATACGATACGAAACAATATCATTTTTGTTATTTTAACTCTTGCTTTAATTACTTACAATCAACAATACAATGCAATGACTGTTTTTTCTCTCTCTTACATTTTAATCTTAAAACTTAATTATAATTAATTATTATTATATTTATTATTGTTAAGCAGTAGGTAGCATAAGTATCAATAGTAATTCATGGATCATTTTACTCACTTTTTATAATAATATCATCAAAGTCTTGATCAAAAAATGGTTTCTTATTTTTTTTCTACTACACATGCATTTTTCATTCTACACGTATAGTCCCTTTTTGGTGGATCATATTTGTTTTTTCCTAAATCTACTTAATAATTAAGTTTCATGAATGAACATCAGATTAGATAGTCCTTGTCACGTATTTTTGTTTGTTAATTGATTGGCACCTACTACAACTTCATCTTCAATCAAAGTCCCTATTTATTTCTTTGTCTACAATAAAGTCACATTATCAGTTTATGCATTTTACAACTCTTTGTATATTACTAGCTGCATTTACATTATTTTCCCTTTCTTGTACCTTCTGTAACCTTTGACCTGTTTTTTTAAATTCTTTACTGCATCTGAATGTATTATACTAAAAACATTTAGTAGTCGTAGTCGAAGCTATTGATAATAATTATAGAGCAAAACGAACAATGCATAATAATAGGTATGCCATCGGCGATCAGTCTTAAAGTCTTACATCGATTTATCTTCTAAAGCACTACACACTTCAATGAAGCTGTATGAACATGAAGTTAAAATGTGGTATTGTTCTTGGTCATACAAATTAGGTTAAATTAATTAAACTACACAACAATACTGCGACTACATTTTCGAATTGGTTCTTTAGCAAAAGTCTAGCACTGAACTCTTATTCTAATGCGGACACATAATACATCTACTTTCATGAATCTAAGACAAATGGCTATTTTACATAATAATTGCTATCTTTAAATAATACGAGAAATAAATAAGTTCGGCATTTTCCACTTTTCTCTATATACCTGTACCCTTGATCCCTACCTTGGCTGTAGCTTCTGTGACCTGAAGACATGTACAAGTGTATCTAATCGTATTGATATTTCCTTGTCCTAGCTTCCTTGAGTTTGATTCCCGGTTAAGTTTCTTAAAAAGCTAATACTTTTGTAATTACTCTAAAACAATTTATAATCTTAACCATTCTAACATTGTCAAAGCACCGATATCAAGCACATTTTTTTACAAATGCTTAGTTTTAAATTACAACAAGCATATTTCAAAAATTTTTCATTTTTTCAGAAATTTACAGTGGCTGGGATCATCAGCATGGACTAGCTGTTTACCCAATCGCTTTAGTCTTGTGTAGCATAAAAAATGTAGGTAAGTTGGATTTTTACATAGTAAATTTAATATGTAGTTATTATTATTGTTAGCTTGATTTCTTCAGATAAAATCCCTGATATTTGGCTCGATAATGAATTTCAACACAATAACAGGTATGTTCTCGTAGCATTTATTGGAAAGAGTATAGTTGCTTCCTTGTAGAATAGGCTCGTCTTCGTATTAATTTAGAAAAAATAAGGTGAGTGGTTTTGGCTTTGAAGGATAATCCAGAGTTTTTATACTACTGTATTATTAATATAACAACAATAATGGAAAATGAGATTTTACGAAATAAGTACACTCGATTTAGTTTTTGAGTTTGAGAGGATAATAAATTTTTTGGTAGCGTTTGAGATCAGACAATTTGTGAAGTCTCACTCAATCAGTACGTACAGTATATCATAGTGCTACAAAAACTAAGAATAAAAGATATGTGTAATAATAATAAATTATTCAAATAAGTTAAGTTAATAAGGAATTACTAACAAGAGGAACAAGGAAGATAGTAACAATATTAAATTTAGAAATAATATTGCTTCAGTCGTTTCTTCCCTCAAGTCAAATAGGGTCAAAGACAGTATACACAAAAGTAATGTGTAATAACTATAATGACAAGATATAGTGAGTAAATATAGGATAAAGATAAAGTACGTAAAGACATTGCTACACAGAATAAATATCACGAAAAACATTAATATTTACGATTTCGAAATTCAGATCATAAAAAATGCGATTACTTCAATACTACTCTCAAGCGATACCACACGAAAGTTTTATGTACCGAAAGAAAAGAATATGAATATAATAATGGCGATCACTTTTTGAAATCTCATAACAAAGACCTCTGAATATTTGGAACTAACTTTTAAACAGGAATTATCATAATCATAATATCCTCTGGGGTTATAATCATGAGAATCATGACTAAAAACGTAAACAGGAATCATGGAAAAGTAATACGGCCTGGTGGACTTTCATCTTCATCTTCCGTTTGTGAAGACGATCCTTCGTCTGGCATGAGTTGTCCACCTAAAAATACAAGATATTTTCAAAATTTTAATTATAATTGATACATAAACATTAATTATCTTCAGCATTAAATGAGAGTAGATATAATAGATAGAAATTATACGGATAATGTCGATGAAATGGACAGGAAAGAAATCAAGAATTAAAATAACTAATGTAAATTGTTCGAGTTTACATTTACTTTTGGGTAAATTTTGATTTTACTTAAAATTTTTATATTTTAATATAAACATTTAAAGCCAATTTCTAATGGTAATTTATAAAGAAAAACTTGCATCATGCAAATTATAGCCCATTTTTTGGGTCAGTGCAAGATGCAATTATCATTCTGTTTCAAATAAGCTTCATTTTAATTAAGGGCATTACAGTCAGCAGTTGAAAATTAATTTACAACGTAAAAGAGCGGAGCATGAGCCAATTAGATTTAAAAGCTTTCTCTAATAAAAACTCGTTTATAATATGACTGATACACGTATAATGTAGCCTTGTTGAGTCTGACGTGGTACTGTACTTGAGGAACAAAACTTGGAAATAGGGCATTACCATCACAGGCAACAGGTCACAGCCATGGTGGACTGGACGTAGACCAAGGCCAAGGTGAGGCATTTTTGGAAAGCAGGTAGAGATGCAGTATATTTTGGAATTCAATTGTTTGGAAATTCAATACTTTGGTCTTTTTCTATGTTGGATACTGTACTGTATATTTGGAGATAGGTCGATGATTTTTTTTAATGGAAGTGCGAGCAGAAGGCAAGGTTACGTTATGGTTTTACAAGCTAGTTGTCTCAATTTCACAAATAGAAGAAGCGTCTTCCATTTGTAGGCCGGAATCTGTTGAACTTGTTTTGCTGTCGAGACTTTTGTTAAGTACAGTCGACCCATCACCAGTACTCATCCCTTCCGGACTTTTCTCTTCTAAACGCAATAAGAATCCAAGGAAATGCACATTCAACATCGAGAAGTTTTTAAAAACTTGTTTACAATATAAAATAAAGCTTTTCAACAAATTACAGAAAATCTGCTAGTAGTAGCAAATATTACGTTATGTTTACGCCAGTGCTTCTTATAAAAATCTTAAGACTACTCCGGTCTTAATAAAAATGGCATGCAAGATGCAAATATTAAACAAAAATTTCAGATTTAACTCGAGTGTCGAGTGGGGTATTATTTTCTTAAAAAGCGTTAGTTTAATAAAAAGCAATAGAGACATTCATGAGAGTAAAAGCAATCAATAACATCAAAAACTTTATGTGAATCAGAATTTACGTTTTTCTTCGGATGCTGAAATGCACCAGAAAGACAATTAGATGAAAAGGATAGAACATAGAATTACATAAAATACTTCCAAACAGCACAGGTGTATAGTAAATAAGCAAGTAAGAAAGAGTTGAAAGTTCACCCAAAAATTAAATTATTAGTATGAATTATGCAAAATAATTTCGAAAGCTTTATAATTTTATCAAGTTCAGTCTTTCATGTTTATCTCACCGGCTGAGTTAGCGATGATGCGATCACACTTTGTCTTATCTGATACGATGTACCAAGCAGACATTAAAAAGAATAGTCCTCCAAGGACTTCAACGAACATTGTGATAAATAAAGCGTATTGAAGACTTTTGAATGTCATTACTGGATCGTCGATATCTGTCCTAAGACAATCTGGGTCTAGCGTAGTAGTGCTATTGCTCTGTAAAATTGTTGTTAGCTCAGCATCACTAGGCTTCCACAATGCTTTCAACCAGTCTGAAACAGTACCGATAAGATACGGACTGCCCGCATCTCCAAGCGTATGTGACAGGAGAATCTGGAATGCTTCGGCCGTGGATCTTCTTGTAGGAATGACGACATACTAATAAACCATCAAGTAATTATTGATAACAAGAAGGATTTATAAAGTCAATTTATTGAGTGTAGTATTAAAGTCTAACCAGGAGAATATCGGCGACAATTGACCAGTTCAGGTTGAGGAAAAGTTCACCAAAAAATATCAAGGTGAAGCATGCTACCGTATTATACTGAGCAACAATAGAGGCAAAGAACATCAAAGGTGCGCTACAGAGCAATCCAAAGGCACAGATGAGAGGATCCGCTCTGGCATTCCTGGCTCTTAATTTCTGGGCTGCATAAGAGCCAAGTGGGACACCCACCAACCCTGACAACATCGTGATGACTCCAAACTTTAATGACACACTGCCAGAATAAAAGTAAAAAGAAAATGTAATTAATACACATATACCAATACCACAGCTTTTTTCAAATATATTTCTAATTTGAAATAGTTTTCGTACTAAAAGAACACTATCTCTGATTTAACAAGACTTTGTTGTCAAAATGGGTTATGAGGATTCGAGGATGAGGTCAAGATGTATTAAAGTATTAATTTATGCACTTACTCTGACATTTTGACACACTTGGCTCCTTCCTGAATTGTCAATCCAGCAGTGATGAAAGTAGGGCCCCACCAAGCTAGGGCACCCGCTACGAAGGCCACGCACGTAAATCCCAATGATGATAACATAAAACTTTTACTGTAATAAAACACAATTGCATAATGTTAATAAATTATTATGACATATTTAAATCTACCTATTATTGTGACATTAAGTGATAATGATAAGTGATATATTATGTAATTCATAATACTGAAAATACTGAAAGATGCTTACTTTTTAGTCAAATCTATTATATCTTCTTTGTAAGTAGTGGCCTTTAATGAGCCGGACCCTTCGCTTTCTCCTCTGGGTGGATCAATCATTGCAAAAATAATAAGAATAACAGCAACTGCCCCCATTATTGGAGTCACTCGTAAAGCCCATCTCCAATCCTTGGTAAGAGCATTTGTCTCTGATCCAGTTATATAACCTAGTCCACTGAAAATTATTACAGATAAATAATTTTTAAATTAGCCGTTATCCACTCAAAGTCACTATGTGGTTTTCTACTAGGGTCAATACATGTCCCTCCGTGTACTTTGTAAATTACAGCTCTTAATCTGGTTTTGTTGCAGAATAGCCACATTTGAGAAGGCATACATGTTTATAGTTAACACGTCTCAATCATGATTCATTACCTTCCAACAGGGATAGCAAAATAGAAGACAGCCAACATCTTTGACCTTAAGTTATGTGTAAACATATCGCTGATAATGGTTGGAGCAATAGTAGAATAACTAGCTTCGCCTATTCCAACCATAGCTCTGCTGCATATGAACCACCCAAAACTTTCCTGTTAAATAAATAAGTCAGTCTGGGATAAGCATTTATATTTAGTTTTACTTTCTGCAAAACCCATTTGTTGACGGAAGTGAATAAAAACTAATGTGTATTAAGTATTAACGATATAAAAACAGTTGAATTCACTTACATCTGTAAATGAACCCCAAAGGGTAGTAAGACTCCAGAGGAAGACTCCACCAGCCATTATCCATCTTCGGGAATATCTGTCCCCCATGTATCCAAATAGAGGAGCGAAGATCATATAACTAATGACGAATACTGTTTGCAGGAGACCACTTTCCCCATTTGTTATTTTGAAATTCTTTTGGATATCGTCCAAAATCCCTGAAATAACAGAATATACATGATTAGTTAAAAACATTTAATTTACTTCTTATCTTCTTGACTCTTCCTCATTCAGATCTTTTAGCCAGGCAAGCCGGTAGTAACACAAGCACGACGGTAAACTCGGCAGTTCGGCACGGTATCATTTTAAGCAAACTGTCCATAAACACTCTTAGGAATGTAAAAAGTTTAAATATTGCCATCGTTAAAGTAGGAGACACTGAAAGGAGTTCACACTATTTTATTACATCCTCAACAGTTTGCTTTTGGGGGTTACTGGTAGTTTGCTTCCTAGCCCTAGCACATCCCTAGTTGCCCTAATAGTACCTAATTAGTTTTACCTTCTAACAACTTTATGTATGTTATTTATGTACACAACAAAGGCAATGAAGCAACACGAGTGAGTAATTACAAGAGCCAAATACATACTCGTGGCATGAAGTACAGTACATTATAAAAATACACAAAATAAAAAAACACATACCGGCCAGAGTGAAGCGGTCCATATAGTTGATGAGATTTACATAAAATAAAACTAAAACAGTTATCCATTGTCCTTTTGTTACTTTAGACTTGCCAGCAGTTTCGGTAGATATCCCTCTTGGAACTGCAATGCTGGAAGATGATGGAGATAACTCTTGACTACTTCTTGAACCCCCTCCCTCCAGATAATCTTCATTTACTAATTTTTGATTCGATTTATTGGAAGGCAACGCACCGCCTGGTGCTTCTCCATTTGGAACTATTACAACTGAGCCTTCTTGGGTATCTCCTCCAGCCACCCTTTTTGTTGATGGAGATGATCCAGCAGCTCTTATAGACATTTTAGACTTAGTTAACGTAAATGGTTAGTTCTGGAAGGAATTCCTTTTAATTTCCTTGAAAATGCTATTTCTCGATGTGTTTATTAGTTCTTCACTCCAAAGGAATCTGAAATACATAAAACAATCCAAAAAAGATATAGAAAATTTTACACGTAAAATAGTTATTGCTTGAGCGAATGCCATTTTATAAGAATGAATTAAATACCACATATCCTCAGTATGATAGATCAAGTACTGAAACTGAAACTTGCTTTGCATTTTGTAATCTATCTTCATAACCAACTAAGACTTTACTTGGTACTCAATTAAAAGAACCACAGCCAATTATTTGATAAGTGATGAGACGTACTGAACACTGAACCGTTTAAATGTAAAGATAACCCTAAATTATGGTTACAGATTATATATTACGATGACAAAGTGATGATTGTTTGATCGGTGTTTCATTTTTATAATGCCACACAGCCACGGTCATTTAACTAGTAACTAGATCAACGTAAATAAGGAAAATTCGTCTTATCTTAATGTGGCTGTTATTTTTTAATTATTAGTCAGTAGTCAGTTGAATCGAACAGAATGAGAACATTTGATAATTTGACTACTCCGTAAATGTTTATACTTGTAGTAATAAAGTGTCTCTGTATTACTGGGTTGAACTGACTCTCGTACGATACATGACTTTGAATTATAAAGGTCATCTATTTTTAATAAATCAACGGGTTAACTGTACACAATGCTTGTAATAAATATTATGAAAAGGACTATGAATCTTATACACAAACTTAAATGACCTACGAGTTCCAAATACTGATGTTATCTTCTTGCCTCTTGCCAAGCCCTTTTTAGATTCTGATTGTTTTTAATTATCGTACGATGTTTTTGTTTTTTATTATTTTGAGGTCAAACGAGTAAACGTGTCTGAAGAATTGTGAAATTAAAGTTATATTGCAATAAAAATAGAGAATTTCATTTTTGTCTCTGTTTTAATCAAATTATTTGTGAATGTAAATTATTATGTAGAAAAATCTTTCAACGTTGGACTGCAAAATGGTTTTGAATAACTTCTTTTACTACTTAACAAGGAAATAAAAACAAAATGTTCCAGTAATGGTAGTCTAATAAAGACTATTAAAACTAAACTACACATTAACTAACATTACGCAAAATAGACTTGAAACTTCAGGCCAGGCACACAAAAAATTACAACTTGAACTTAATTGCACAACGTAGCGAAGGCAAGCAATTCAAACAAATATTGTAATACTGGAATGGAATACCAAACATTATTAGCATTTCAAATTGGTATTTCATGAGTTTCATATTTCTCAAGCCTAAGATTCTCCTGAAATACTTGTTTGCGTTTACTGTCTGCATATCAGCCTATCCAATCATATTTCATTGATGCAATAAACCACTACACAAAATAATTTCCCCATAGAAGATGTAATCATTTTAATTTGCATTCAATCTAAAGGTTTATATTATAACAACCAAAAATTAATGAAGCTTGTGGGAACTAGAAGGGGATGTGGATGGCTAAATGACGTAACCATTTTAATAATTAGTATCGTACGATTACACAAATTCACTTTTTGTACTGTATTCTTTGGATGAACACGGTGTTTTTTTCATTGGATTACGTTTTACGTGCAGCATGTTTATAAAAATTCACAAACTATTACACCTTTACACCTACTCGATAGAATATGCAAAACAAAATCCCCATCATCGTCATCTAAAGAATAGCTTTAGTATCGGTAAGATAAGAAAGACTTCATGATCAGTTCAGTAGGGAGTTCAAAAGGATTTGCCATTACGATACGATCGACCTTCAAATTAAAGAACTAACAAACTGAACCGATGAACTGAATTGAACTAGAAAAAGCTAGTGAGAAACATAATATCCGAAATAAATGGTAATTAATACTATTAATACAACTCATAATTAAAATTGTCCTTTACATAGAACCATTTTTTCATTTTTTTAATGAAATGCCTGCCTCCTTGCGAAGGAGTGCTTATTTTGCGAAAGTCGAAAGGCAAGATTCAAGTTTGCCATTCTTCCACGAATCTTAACAAGTTCCCACAGGAAAAATGCGTTTTCAGGTATTCCCTTTAACGTAACCTCAAATCGACGCTTAACACCAATTATTCTTAAAGCCAGTTCTTTCTACCTCAGCACCTATAAGTTTCTAAAAAATTTCTCAACTTCGAGAGCCTTCAAATTTTGAACTTCTAGATTATCTAGATTACTTACTGTTAATAGTAAACTTGTAAACTTTATAGTTTAATTAGTTACTACGGGCGGAAACGGAAACCTTTTTTATAGTTTCTAACGAGTACAATTATAATCAATCGGTTACTCAATCAGCGAGTTTGCTTGCCTACTATTGGCATTAAGTTTCTACTTCTAGTCTACGTCCGATACAACAATCAACTCTGAATGCTTGAAAGTTGTACGTCAAAGTCAATGTTGCGAGCATGACAATTGATAATAGAACAAGAAAACTGTTTACAAACTTTCGTCAAAATCGCCGAAAATACCTATAAACTAACGTAGCCTTGAGGCCTTTCTTAAATAAAAAAAATATAAATAAATTCCCTAGTGTTGTACAATAACAAGGTTTGAAAGGAACATATTAACATTAAAGAATAATGCATAAGATTAGTATTACTATTACAATGCAATATACCATTCAATGTTATACTTTTGAGTTACGATTTAGATTTATGTCATTCTAAACCAGATCAAGTCGGTTCTAGTAACAAGACTACAATTAAACAATGCACAATCATCCATTTAAAATCAATTTAAGAAATGAAGATCAAGTTCTCTATTATTAATAACAATTAACAGCAGTTCTAGCTCAAACTCGTATAATAACTCAAGTCATAAAAATGCAGAGTGCAGCTCATAATAAATATTGGTCAATTAAATAGTTAAACTTGACACTTGCACTCTCATCGCTCTTTATCACTATTATTTCTACTTCTGTTCCGCTTTCTATCAAGAGTTTCAAGAGATAATCTAACCAGTTAGTAGTGTATCAGTACGTACACACGCACTCTGGCAATCACCCTCCTTTAAATAGATTGCCAGTGATAAAAAACGGTTGCATAATGTCCCTGCCCGATAATTAATGTTTATCTACAGAGCTTAGTCGGCTTGACATGACAGTCAAATGATGTGCTCTTACTATTACGTAATTATGTATTACTTTTACTACTACAGAAAAGAGTGAATTATATTTTACTTTACCACTACTATATACTTGTCTCTTTAATACTAACTACTACTATTGCTATTACTACAAAACAAACACTTATCCACATCAAAAGCATGATCAAAACTATCCTTCATTCACCCTTGTGCCTTGTATAAAAAACTGTGGAAACTCTTTTTCCCATCATTAAGCTTCATTTATAAATTGAAATAGTAATCTGGTATAATGATGGTTCGTGGTTCATTCAGATCAAAAAGACATTGTTCAGTTCGTTCCCTACAGTGATGAAACTAAGGCCGACAAATATTACGCCAGCCAGCCAGACATTAAGATGATTTCCATAACTAATGGCACGAATAGTATTATTCATGTATTTAAAATTAAAATGACTTCAATAATACGATTATTTTAATTTTATTATTACAAAAGAACATCGCGTGCTTGTTGAACTATTGAATCAAACCCTTTAATTTTGGTATTATCAAATCATTCATAAAGTCCCATTACATTACATTATAAGAAAAATAAATAGACCAAGTTTATTTTTTGGGACCATATTCTTACTCCTTATTCTCATGTCATTACAAAAACAAAATGCTGCTTATACTCATAGCAGTGCAGGCTTTATTGTTTCTGATGATTCTGTCTGAACTTTCATGTGTTGTGATTTGTGATTGTGATGCAAGTATATTTACTGATTGAAAGTTAAAGTTAAATATATCTAGCTGTTCCTTTTAAATTGTTTATCAGTCCGCAGTTGATCAAATGTCAAGTCAAGTCATTCATGGAATGAATCACGCGAATTCAAACAATCCACGGGGAAAGCTATTATCTTATTTACGTATTTGTCAGCAAACAGTAAACAGTGTATTTCCATATCATGGATTGTAATGCATCGCATTCACAATTAAGAATGGAGAATTGATTCGTCATATCATAGTCAGTCAATCATAGTCAGATTCGAAAAAATACACATGCGATGGCAACTTATACTCAAGTATATAAATATTACTAGTGAATTCGTGAAATACTGGAATTTTAACTTCAATGAAATCATGAAGCCAGATAACATTGTTTTTTCTTATCATTCATCTATAGTTCTATACGTCATTTTACACTGATTTGTTGCCACATGTTTGAGTAGTTGAGTAGTGCCGATTACTTGGAAACTTGGAACACGATATGGTATAAACAGCAAGATGATCACGCATATCTGACGAAGAAGTGACGAAGAGAATTCATAAATATTTAAATATTTCTTAGATCCTTTCATCACTTTCCATTTCGTGAGCTAATAATAAATACATAATATACCTATTCTGAATAGTACCGAGAATAGTGATGGAAAAATGTAAAACTAAAAGAAGTCATACGTACAAAAATCATGCAATAGCCAACTATAGGTATAAAAGAACACACCTACTAGCTTTTGCTTTCTTTCGATGAGTATTTAGACTCCCACACTCAACTCAATTGATAACTTTTAATCACCTGTCTGTGAATGATTCAACAACTAATGTTAATATCAATGTTAATGTGTCTTCAATTGTGTTGTAAAGCTCTTTTATTTGCTGGCTTCATTTTATCATTTCCAATGATTAAGAATAACTAAAATTGATAGCTGATCCTTTCAACAGTTTATTCCATGGATAGAAGATGAAAACGTGAATTATTAGCACACAGCCCTAATTATAAAAAACCAAGCATAGATAGAAATTAAATTGGTGTCTTCTGCTAAAAGATCAATTGCTAGCCCAATTCAATGGTTCAATCGTACGATCGATCATCGATTGGTTCGAAACATCAATAATAATAAAAAAAAATAATTGGCAACGGGTTTACTGTCATCAGTTGCGGTTGCCTGCCAGTTGCAGTTCCGATCTTCCAATTTCCGATGATAGTAAACATACTATTTATTTCATAATATACAACATGCTTTTTCCACAGCCTCACAAAATTAATATAATAGAGTCGGTGAAAATAGATAGAACTTTCCCAATTAAATTGCTCTTACATGTTTATTTTACGCCAATATGTGCCATTTGCGTATTAGCAAATCTAAAGATAAGTACAAACTTACAAAAACTCGCCCTCTAAAAATAATCGATATGAAGCCAGTATTTACAAAAAAAAATCGACACATCTACCTCTACTACTAGCAGAAAGCAGACAAAATCCAGAGCGAAATAGGTACGAAAACGGAACTATAAATCTATATATTATAGTCTAGTCCAGCCATGCTTAAGTTAATGGAAACATAAACTTTTACATAATTTATTAAAGAAATTAGATCAAATTCTTTGCAAACAACAAAAATTGCGTAGCGTGTGACGTGACACTTAACAACTATTGATTGTAGGTCTGAATGTTCCGAAACTCCGAAAAAACCGTTCTTATGTATATAGCTTTATGGAAAAAACCTACTTACTAACTATTACAAACAACAAAACAACTATTTACTTTTATATCGGAACATTGGAAGTGAAAATGGTTAATGGAAATTCGGACCGCTCTAACAAACATGGGGGTTTCGTTTGACACTCGAAGTCGCTACAGTTATGTAATGGACGATTATTACTACGTTACGTACAAACTGTGGTGTGGACTTTTTTTTATAAATATCAACACTTTTTATTGTACTAAATAATGCTTATCATGCTTTCACTACATGTTTAAGTCGTGGAACCATGCATGATGATGGTGATCAATGCATTTTATTTGGCTAGTATTATTTGGTGCATGTGTATAGCATAAAAAATTAAAAGGTTTCATTTTTCCGTAATCCAAATCTGACAATGTGCTTATTGCTGACTGTATTTCTGGCTTGATAGTACATCAAGAGTTTATAATCATTATTTCATTAGAGTAAAAATGATATAATGATAAATTGATGAAATGATATTATACGACATGATATTAAGGTATCTACATCATTATATACGATACAACTTATTGTTACTTATTTAGTTAGGCACTTTATAGAATAATTAGATATTTCATGCACATATTACCACAATTACCAGTCTTTGTCATTCTCTTTTAATGTCTAATGGATCTAGTTCAGTTAGTTCAAATATTGACCAATAAAAATCAAATGTATGGACAGGATTGGCGGACCATTTACCGGTTTACCGGAGTTTGACATGTATGACATGCTCTATTTAATTATATAAATCGATATATAATTCATTTGTACAATTTAACCTATAGTGGTATGAGGTAAATCTTACCTCTACTCTATAGAGCATTTAAACGAATTATAGTAATTTTAGTAGAACTTCATATGTTCGTACGTCTACGAATTTAATTTAACAATTTAACTTAACCCTGTCCCCTATTTTTTATAATATATATGTTTTGTTCCCTGGTTCTACTGTCGCTGTAACCTGTGAATGCGAGTTTAGTAAACATTTGTACATTAGTCTTAGATTAAGATTAATCCGATTTATTTATTCCGTGCTAAATTTTAAACAAAAAAGATTGATTTTAGCAAGAAAGAAATTAGGGTAAGGGTAAAAAAACTTCTCAAATGAAAAGAGACTTTTGAATTGTATAATGAAAATAAAATGATTAATGATTGATGTGATGGTATGGATTACTTAAACAATTATGTTACGTATTTTTGTATGCGCTTCGCAAATCGCAACTCAATAATTAGAAAGGAATGATACCAAATAAAATAAATGCCAAATAGCCCTACCCGAAAGGAAATTTAGAAATTTTTCTTACCATTCGCGTTAGCTGTAATGTAATCTGTAATTAAAAGCCAGTGGGTTTGCTTGACTTTATCTTGACCTTGAAGTTTTTTAATTTTTTCACTAACTACACACTGGCTGTAATAAAAATAAAATACTGTCAACAGTCAACAGAGACAGTTCGTCCTTAACTCACTAATTAACTTACTGTTTTTGAACTCCAAAAATTGCGGTTTCAGCAACGTTGATCTCATTATTTTTTACTGCTACTCACAAGGAAAATGCTTGTAATGGGAAGCATTCTATATATTTTATTTATTAACTTCAATTGCAGTTATCACTTATCAGTTGTTTGTAATTTGTAATTGGTGTCAACTTTTATTTGTCTTTGATTTCAGATGTTTTCTGCTTTCAGCTTTGATTTCGATTTGTGATCTTCTGATTTAAAGCTAGAAAAACTGGTCCGATGTAATTTTATATTATTTTTGACACATGCAATTATCAACCGGTATTTCAACGAATTGTGGTGAACTGGTGGATGATCAGTACAAGATACAGGCAGCTATGGCAGCTAATAAGTTTAAAGTCGGCAGAATCAGATCACAGCAAAGAAGAGGCAGTTCAGTGGTAATATCTTGTGCTGAAATGAAACTGAATGAGTCACAAATTGGCCAAATGCAGGTAGGAAGGATCCGTTTTCGAAGGATGAATGTCTGCTATCTATTTGGATCCGCTGTTGCTCAAACACACCTCTTATGTAAATAAAAATACTGATTAGTCAGCCTAGTTTTGACTTTTAGCAGTGGTTGATGTCGATCATGGATAGTAGTTTGAAGCGTAGGACCGTGTAGGAGCAGTTAGTAAGTCATCATAAGTACAGTCAGCTCAGTAGTGTATGATGAAATGATGATCCCAGTTCCAGTGAATCGCCTGATGTATTTGGGTGATGTTTTCCTTCTGATAAGTGATTATCCTGCGAAATTCTGTCTGTACTATGAAATGTGCAATATAAATCCGCCCGGTCTGGTATTGACTTTCAACTATCAATCAGGTACAAACAAACACTATGTCGATGTTTTTTATCTGCTGGCTGTAGCTGTGTCAATAAACAATATGTCGAGTGACTTTCCTCGTACTTCAGAATATAGATTGATAAGCTTCCTTCTTTATTATGATGTTAATGTCCAAAGTAAGTTATACTTTAACTGAACTACTAACCACAATCAGCCTAATAACCCGAACTGACTGAAAGTGAGTTTAGTTAGTAGTAACGTAGTAAGTAAAGTAGTACACTGGTGACTGGTGTGATGTCTGCGGTCTCTCCGTAGTACTCCGTACTCTCTAGTATACAGTATAAGCTGGATAGAGGAAGTCTGTCGGTTAAAAAAATGTTGTATGAATGAAAAGTGAAAAGGTTGAAGGTGGTGGTCCGGTGGTGTGACTACTTTCCAAGCCTTGTCTTCGTCCTATCGTATAACACGTAGTAGTAAGTAGCTGATTCACTTTCCGGATTGAATTTAGTAACTCAGTTCAGACTTTGTAATACGGGGATCGGGTTGGACGAATAAAATAACGGAACCTTGACTCTTACTTACAAGTTACAAGTTTCATATTCATATGAAATACCCGAATCCGGGTGAGTTTGAGTCACAGCAGCAGCAGACACACACATAAAGAGAAGACAGACAAGACGAGAATGTGGCAAAAAGTGATGTAAATTCCCAATTGAGTGAGATGATGATGATAATAATAAGGAAAGTTAGACCCACTACACACTACTACTACTCGTCATCAATGAAAGAGAACACATTGCACTGACTGCACACACTGACATAAAACATTAGAGAAAAGAGTTGAGTAAATGAATTAAAAAACCAGTGGTGGTTGAGCCAGTAAGAGGATAAATAAAGAAGGCCGATCTGTCTATTTTTTAA
>JAQGAA010000804.1:0-19073 GCA_034696425.1 Isotoma viridis | reverse complement strand
GTTAAACAATAAACTGAATTGCTATCGGCTTAAGGTACGTTAGGATATAGATGATTAACCAATATCAATTTATGGCTGGTTATTGAAGAAGTTATAAAATCAATCAGTAACTTTTATTTCGTTTATTCCAGGTTCAACACAGAATGAGACCAGAAATAGCTAATTTAGTTGTTGGGACAATTTACGAAGAGCTAAATAACCATCCATCCGTTACTCTATACGAGCCAGTGCTAGGTGTGACTAAGAATCTCTTTTTTATCACGCACAAGGAGCTCGAAAAATCGGTATGATAATAGTTAGTTTACATTTAATCGAAAATTTAGGGTACCGATACCGAATTACCTTATATTTTACACTTTTTATATGATTCGTTAATTGTAGGAAGCAGATTCAATGAGCAAGTCTAACCTGTATGAAGCAAAGTTTCTGGCAGGACTTTGTCGGTATTTGATTCTTCAGGGTTATTCAACTGATCGTATCACAGTATTGACCACGTATACTGGCCAGATGTTTCTTCTGAAAAAAACTATCGGTAGCTTTCCTAATTGTAGAGGAGTTAGGATAACTGTCGTGGACAATTTCCAAGGCGAAGAAAATGACATAATCCTACTTTCTTTGGTGAGAAGTAATACAGAGAGCAAGATTGGATTTTTGAGCATTGAAAACAGAGTTTGTGTAGCCCTGTCACGAGCCAAGTAAGTGATAACATAGTATTAATATGTCGTATATGAAATTGATATCAATTTTAATTGATCGCTATCAATTGACACATTTCAGGCACGGACTCTTTATCATAGGAAATATGTCAGTGCTTGCATCAAAAAGTAAAACCTGGTCACAAATTGAAGAAAAGCTCGCTGAACGAGGAGAATGTGGTCCATCTTTAATGCTTGAATGTCAAATTCACAGTACCCTCTCGGAAGTGAAATCCGACAATGACTTTAATATTAAAGTACCTGAAGGGGGCTGCAATCTCATTTGCGATACAGTACTAAAATGCACTCATAAATGCATGAAAATATGCCATATTAAAGATCGGGATCATGTAGAATATCGCTGCTATATGCCATGCTTAAAGCACTGTGAAAACGATCACTTGTGTAAGGATCTGTGCTGCAAACGTTGTCCACCTTGTGGAGTGCATGTAAAGAAGACACTACCCTGTCAACATGAGAAGAACATGCCTTGTTTCCAGAAGACAGAAGATGTGAAATGCATGATACAAATTGAGAAGACTCTACCGTGCGGTCATAAGGAGGAGATGGCATGTCACATCGACGCAATGAAGTACACTTGTCGTATTGAAGTTGAGAAGGAGCTTCCTTGTGGTCACAAGAGAACTTTACGATGTCATGTAGATCCAGCTTTAGAGACATGCAAAGTGATTGTCAAAAAAACCCTTATTCCGTGTGGGCATGAGCAAGACGTGGAATGTCGTTTTAAGCCGGATATTGTCAAATGCGAAACTAAAGTACCAAAAAAATTCGCCAAGTGCGGTCATGAGGTAAGAAAAGATGAAGAAAAATATTAGATCTAGTTCTTTGGGCAGAAGTTTTTTTAACAGCTGCGCTTCGAAATGAGTCATTCAAATGACTTATTTTATTGGGGGCATCTTATGTGAAACAGCATTCTAATTATTGAATAAACTTATTACTCCTTGCGTAGACGATGGTCAATTGTGCAGAATGGAGTGATGCAGGTTACAATATGAGATTCCAAAACTTCAGCAGCTTCTTCAACAATCACTGATGAAAAAAAATCAAACAAACTGGATATATAGAAAATAATGTAATACGTCTTAAATTCCAGATTTTCTTTCAGATTACTCAGACCTTACCAATTTTTGACTGCATCATCTCTACTAGATCCCGGTACTTCGCACAGCCTGTAGTAGTCATCCCGACTACTTGGCTGTTTTTTAAAATATGGCCTTCGCCGTATCTTTGGATATCCTGCAGTTTCTTTTGTTCGTGAATTAGCTGCTTCTCAAACTCAGCAGCTCTCTGAGCAGACAAAACTCGAGCTCGTTCAACCACTTCAAAATACAAAGCCCATCGCTCTGGTTTTCCAATTCTCTGCAATCTATTGTGTGCGAGGTCAGCAGGTAAAGTTTTCAATGCATCCATTGTTTGCTGAATGTTAGGGAAGTCTATCATATCATCTTTATACAAGGTGAAGATTTTTGAAAGGAAGTCCCTACGACTTGTAGTAAGCCAAAGTTCTTTATCAATTGCAGATATCGTGTTCAAAAGGTTTGCTGTGTTCTGACGGTTTCTGTTCTGAGCTGCTTCCTTCTGTATTTTTGTCGAGCGATTATTTAACTCATGAATAAGATTTTCACACTCTTTGACGGAAAATCCTGAGATGTAGGTCATATACTTCTCTACGTTAATTGGGCCACGGGTTTCCGCTTCAGCGTATATGTCGTCTAAAATCCTATTTTCTAGTAGCTCGTCGACATCGTAATCTTCGTCAAAGTCGTCGTCAGATTCGCTGTTCTGAAGTTGCTGGTTTGGATTCTGGTTGGAATTTACAGAAGGAGCAGCTATTTTTTTCACTCTACCTTTAGACACAGGTCTAACGGTAAACCAATTGTTAAACATTTGATCTTGTTTATCTCCAGATAACTCAAATAACGTATCAGTTAGTCCTAGCCATTTAGCATTTAAAAGATTGGTCCAAACTGCCTTAGGAAACTCAATTGAAATATCGTTCCAAATATCTAGTCCTTCGAAATTAATGATTCCTGTATCAAAAGCAAGTTGAAAGTAAATTTTACTTTCCTGCACTACTAACTAAATCATGTGGCTAAGCTAAATATTAACTATTAACCTTGAATATTTCTTAATCCCATTACAGCTGCTATTGCACTTGAACGCTTAAATCGAAGACTCCCGATTCGGTCTTGAGCATCATTCCGGTTTGTCCAATAATCTCTAGGCATGTTCCTGTTATTTCTCCTAATTACATTAACCAGTGTAAAGTCCTCAAGAGTTTCCGATTTACTTCTACCCCCCACACGTACCACTGATTGATATCCGTTGTCCATTTTCGGACAGACTTCCAAAATTCCTTCCAAGAATTGATCTAATGCATGATTTGTGTAACAAACAACTAGAATCGGGCCAGTATTACCACGTCTCCAGATACTTTGATTCTTCAAAAGAGTTTTGGCAATTTTTAATCCTAAAAAAATTCAAACGGTACAAGTTGGTTAGCTTCTGATCAATTTTGACATAGGGTGTTTGTAATGTGAAAAATCTAAAAATGTACCTAGAAATGTCTTCCCAGTTCCAGGAGGCTAATATAAAATAAACCTTGTTTAAAAATCTCTTGCCATTTTCTTTTAAACAGTTTGCAAGAAGCGGATAAAAAACAAAACATACCCCTTGAATAATTGCAAATTCCTTAGTTAAAGCTGCTTTAAATGCTTCAAATTGATTAGTGTCTAATCCCAATGCATCAGGAGTTGGCCACTGCTGTTCGTCTCCTATGGCTGAGATGTAAATGTTCTCACGGGTTTTTAGTTTCAATTTCAACATTTGATCTGATTCCTCCAAATACTTTGGAGGACCTACTTCAGACGAAGCAGCTACGATGAACTTGCACATTGGAAAATTCTGAAGTTCCAACTCCTTTAAAATTTGGAGAGTGTACCTGTGATGTAAGAGTAAGGTAAATAGTAAATATTTAATGATCTAATTAACTAAATGACCCTGAGATGACATGAGAATGATTGAACATTACAACTAAACTTAATTACCTATACGCCTCAAAGTACACTTCACATTCAACCATTAGATACTCGTCGTCTTTATCCCAAACAGGCTGATTTCCCTCCCAAGTAATGCTTGCGATTCCTTTAGCTAATTCATCAGTTTTTCTATTTGCAACTACAGCGAAATATGCAGTTTGAAAATGGTCTGATGTAAATACAAGTAAAGATCCGGTTAAAAGTCTCTTTGATCTTTCCCATTTTATTCTCGTGTAGTCTTCTTTACAAAGCTGAACTTTATAAACGGAAACATCTCGTACAAGCTCTACATTTATGACCTGAACATCTCGATAGATTCGTATGGTTCCAAGCGGAATTTTCTTCTTTTTGGATTCATAGTCGAACCTTTAAAAAACAGTATAAGCATTTACTTAAAGTTGTTCATCTAGAGAATTGCAAAATTTTCGTCAGTGTCTGGAGTCTGATGAACAATTGCAGGACATCATATTGTTTTTAAAATACGTACCTATGTCGCATAAAGTCTTGAATTCCCTTCTTCAAAGGTTGAACAAAGTCTTCCCTCAGAAGACGAAATTGGACATCCAGGTAGTGATTAGCATCATTATAAGCTCCTCGTATTTTGTTCGGACGAAGAAAAACTTCTTCCTTCGACAGCAATTCCGCTGCTGATGGTACAATTGACATTTCACGATAATCATTAGGAGCGTCCATGTTATGAAGTTCTTCTTCTTCCTCATTAGTGAATCCAAAATGTCTCTTGGTCTTCTTCTGCTGAGGCTCCTCTCTTTTCTTAATAAGAGATTGAATGTCAAGTTTCAAGTCATGAAAGTTTTGCATCAAAGTTTGTAAGGATAGGTCTCCAGTGGCTCCTGAAGTAGAAATAACCGTCACTGCACCAAAAGCCGTACCAACTATTGCAAGTAATGTATCTACTGCAGTGTCTGGCATTTTCTTCGACATGAAAAGGCAATAGTTGTGAAGGTTTTTTAAGAAGGTTGATGGAGTTGTATCAAGTTCCACAAAGTCACTACATTAATTTAAGTAATTTTAAATTATAATATAAATAACATTCAGGTTTTAGCTAATTCCAGTCCATATACCAATTGAATTCATACACTAGTTCAGCTAGATCATTCATATACAGTCCTACCTGTTCATATTTCGTCGTGGATTACGGTCCCCGTCAACTCCTAACAGTATTTTTTGACACTTTTCAGTAATTTTAGCAACAAACTTCGATGTATTAGTCTTGATAAGTATTTCCATCTGATGTCTTGGAAGATTTGTATTATCCGTGCATATTTTTTCTCCTAGAATTTGAATGACTAGAAGAAGAAGACTATCCCCTTTTGAGGTCAGTTCATCGGACTCAAGGAATTCTTGCCAAGCGTTCACGTCTTTATCTATACTCATGATAATTTCTTCCGTAGACTTTGTAAGAAATCCATGCAATCGTTTAAAACCAAAAATAGGTCCTTTCCTGAAACAGAAATTTGAAATATAAACACAAATCCCTTCGTACAAATAAAAACAAATAAATATTTGATGCGAACCTTTCTTCTAATATAATACTTACCTTTCAGTTTCACGGTTTCTATTATTGCGTTGCAAACTACTTTCAGCCCCATCCCATCCTGCTCCATTAAGATGCGGTTGGGCTTGTTCACCTTGACTAGACAAATTTTCTAAACGAGCCGGAGCCCTGTGCCCGCCTTGATTATTGCCCCCTCCCCTTCCACGTTGTCCTTGACCTCGATTTCCACGATTTCCTCCATTTCGACCCCGGTTACGTCTAGGATTGTTGTCCCTATCTCCCATTCTTACTCAAGCTCAAATTCCTTAAGATGAAAATGAAACCACTCAATCAGTACAATAAAAACATAAATTCAGCTTCATTCAATACAAAATTTATCACAGGGCTAGAGTTTAGTCAAAAAAGTTCAGTAGGATTTCAGACATTTCAGAGATTAAAGGGACTATAAACTTCTTGAAACCTAAAACAAAAAAGTACTCACAGTTTATTGTTACTGGTCACTTCACTGGCGTTAAGCTTAGCAGAGATATTATATTGTGCAATTAATTGATAAGCTTTTATCAAGTACTATCCTATTATTTTTGCAAAAACTACAATTCAATCCTGCATACATAATCGAGATTGTGTTACCGGATGTAGATAAGATATAAAGCTTCAAGCCTGCCTTGTGAAAAATATTGCCTCTTTTCCTGCCGATTCTCATAAAAATTGAAGACTGTCTGTGTTGTAGGGTTTAAAAGTGGACTCTGTTTTTTAAAGATAACATTGTTGACTGACACTTGGACTTCATACATGTTTTATTCATAGTTGGAATTCGATTTAAAATTGTTGTTCGTAAAGGTTAGTGGAGTGTATTTGTGCGAGCCTTTCGTCATTTTAATTGATATTATGAAATTGAATGTTGAATTGTGTTTAATAATGTGTAATGTTGAATGTAACGTTTGTAATACTACAAAAATGCACGTCTTATTGCTATTGCTATTAAGGGGTTTCTCCAGCAGCCGAGCAGCCTATTTTGTATTTGAGCCTAACTAACAAAAGAACCCTTCTTGCTTGCCCCTGTACACTAAAAGACGCCAAATCATGATGCATGAATCAACGGCATTCTAATAGATAAGCATGACCAGCATGTGAATGACAATAAGTGGAATAAAGTCAAAGAAGTTACCGGAAATGAAGTTGCGGAATAACGAACAAGAAAAGCACTTAAAAGTGCTCCTTGATGTTGGCTTTGCCCTTGTCCCTGACACCTCAAGCCACAAGTTCAAAGTCTGTAGTCAGTAATTGGTTTTGGTTGAATCTGGTTATCTGGTTGTACTATAGTACTTATGATAAGTAACTTATCTTCAGTCTCTTAGTTGCTTCCTCATTGCTAGCATTGCTAGTTGTGAGTTCCTAACTGTCGTGTCGTCTATCGTCTATCCACTATCCCCACTCTATCTTCAATCTTTCGTTAGTTCGCACTTTATCTTTGTCTTTATCTAGCACTGCACATGCCCTTTGCAGTTCTGCATCTGTACAAAACCACGTAGAGTTTAGTTGTTGTGACTTTGTCGACTCGAACATCAGCCTCTTTTTCCCGGTTTCTCCAGCAGCATAGACTGCACTTGCGAATGTTTTTGATGAGTAGAAAGTAGAAACCACCACCACCACCAACACAGACAGGCGCCTACAGCTGCTCTGTGCTCTCTCTTTCACGCAATTCAATGCAAGTGTGTTTTTGTAATGCCATATTATTGCCATTGCACATTATTTCAAGAGACGAGCTGAGGAGGCCGAAGCATAAACATCTACCTTCACACTACAACTACAACACACAAAGTGGGGCATTTTTTATTTATTTGGAAATTTGGAATTGGAAGCATTTAATCAATTAAAATAGTCCAGTCAAGGTCAAGGTCAAGATACAATAGGTCAGTTGAGTCTGGACTGCACTCACTGGCCCTGAGTCTTCCTGCCTAAATCGTAAATCCACTATTGTATTGATTATCCATCGATTCATCTGATTATCTGATTCGTTTTTGTGTTTTGGTAAGCAAAAGCAATACATACACAATAGTGAATAGTTTGTTCTTTTGTGTTTTAAGCATTTTTAAAATTGTTTTTGTAAATTCGTCCTTTCCTTACTGTGTACTGTTTTGCAGCTCATGTTCGATTTGTTGTGTTTTTACAGATGACAGAAAAAGAAAGGATGAATAGCAACGAGGGAAAAGGAGGTGTACTTCGGGAAAGTGATTTGGAATTGGAACTATTGGAACCAAAGACAAAGAAAGAAAGAAAAATGAAAGATTCCCTAGAATTCTTCACCGATTTACTCAGCGACGAGCTAATTCTTGGTATCTTTAAATTACTCAAGAAAAACCACCAAGACATTGTGAATGTTGCACAAGTTTGTCAAAGACTTGATAACATACTGAAGGACAAAGACATATGCAGTCAGATTTTGTTTTCCTGGAATCTTCAGCTGGCAAAGGCACCTTTCACTAGGTTTTTAAAGGACCAGGACAGAGCTTTTGTTGTCAAGTCTCTAATCCTAACTGACCTTTACTGGATTCCTTCAATGACTATCAAGGACGTTATTCAAAAAATGGTTAATTTAGAGGTGAATTTTGAAAGTGGGTGGTGTATAATATTCTTGTTATATTATCATTAATCAGTACATAACGTGTTCATTTTTGATGTTTTAAGGAGCTGCTTGTCGCAGGAACGAAATTTTCATGGAAGCACTTAAAGCATACCCTTAAAGCAAAGCCTGCACTCCAAAAACTAGCCTGGTCATGGGATAACTCATTTGAAGTTGCAGCTTCAAAGAAAAATAGTTCGGAATTGATTGAAATGAGACCTCACTTCCAGCAAATAAAGTGTCTCCTCATTGACTTTCCAATTGGGGCTAGGGTAGAATATTCAGCCTTATCTGTCCTATTATCTATGTGCAACAACTTAGAGCAGTTGTGGATCCTTAGTAGTCCAAAGGCCACTCATGAAAACAGACATTCGGCATTTAGTAATATTCCAGAAGCGTCGCACATGGAGGGTCCTATAAATATGCCTAACTTGCACACTCTTGTTGTTGATGTAAGGCATCCTCCAAGAATTTCTTCCCCTCATATTATTCCTCTTCTGTTAAATCCTTTATTGGAGAATGAATCCCAACCTAAGGTTGTATGGGTGGATCATACTCTATTGGGAACGCGACGAAGATATTATGCTGGTACAGACTTTGTTATAAATCGTTGTAAAGTGAGATGATGTATTATAGGATGAAAAATGGGACTAATTAAAATTTTTGAACAGCAATATCGATGCATCGGCCATCAGGACCAATAGTTTTGAGTCAAACGTGGCCACAACAAGTCAGTGCTAGTGAAATAGAACAGCTTTCTTACCCACTGATGTGCTATCAATGGAATAAGCATGAGCCGGATAAATATCACCAGTTGTATCCTAAGGTAGCGTTTTTTGGTTTTTTAATAAAATTTTGTCAATAAATATTCAATATTTTAAGGAATTTTTCATTTCAGCTTAAAAAACTACAAATCAGTCATGGAGCTCCAACCGTTACAAACGTGACTAATTTATTTAATGCGTCAAGTGACCTAGAAACCTTCACCTGTAACACAGTTAATGTCGAACTGGTATGAGCACTTTAATGATTCATCTCTAGCTACTGGTTGTCTTTTTAAATCGCTTTATTCTTATGTATGGTATTTACGATTTGATAGGACTGGAAAAAATTTGCTGAAACTCACAAAAAACTAAAAGAAGTGAGCATAAGCGAGATGGATAAGATAAAAAATTTCTTTGCAGCTGTTGCAACTTCGTTACCTGAAATTCGTAGATTATCAATCCCTTTGGAGTGTTTGTTAGGTAATACTATTCTAATGTTATAAAATAAACTAAAATTGCTCAATTGGCTGTATCGACATTTTGTTTAGAATCGAAAAATTCAGACGCGGTCGCGGAATACAGGATTTCACAGTTAGCTCAAGAAGATTCAACTGATGACTCCTCTTCGACAGGGGATGAAAAAAGTATCATGGGTGATGGACTTTTCAAAAGACGTAGGATAGGAGTTACAGTAAGACCGTCAACAAAATCTTCCAAAGTCTCGGGGCTAGACCTTATTACAAATGGGTGTAAGAAAGTAGAAGAATTAGAAATTGGATACGGCAAAGCGTAAGTACTTGAAAGTCATTCCATTTTACTTATGTTGAATCTAATTATTTAAATGTAAACAAAAATTAACGTGGTTTCTCATTGATCATACAGGACTTCGTTGGGTTCCACACAGGCTGGGCCTTTGGTAGTTGAATCATTCTTTTCTATTTCACGCTGGAAACTGTTGACCAAGTTATCCTTGAGCTGGTTGCCGATTGTAAATGGCGCATTTTTGATAGAGGTTTGTCTTGAATTCAATTTAATTAGTGTGAAGAAGACTTAAAACATTCAGTAAACTTAATTAGTATTCATAAAAACCTTATACTTGATTTTAGGTAGCTAAATCGTGTAATTTAGAGAGTATCAGACTGGCCCACCTTGGTCTTCAAGGTAGGTGCCAATACATACGTGAGCTTTGCCAATCGCTTCTCTTTTGTAAAGTGTTACAGGACTTCAGGTAATTACTCACTGAGCAATTATTTGTTTAACTACAATAATAAATGTTTCTTTTTTTAAATCAACTGTGATTTTTACTGTCAAGGTTGGAACAAAATAACATAGGACCGACTGAACTTTTAATCCGATCACTGCAAACTTGTACTAAACTGAAACGAGTTCTAATCTTAGCAAGTCCCAACACTAAACCTCTTGAACCTTTCAGTGTAGAAGGACTATTTGAACAGTGTCCAGATCTCATGATGTTTTACGCTTTAGTAGACAGAACAACGAAATTGACTTGCACGGGGCTCAGAAAAACTTTGGAAAGGAAATATCGAGCTAGCCGTCCAGCCATCAGTATTGATATTCAAGGCGGGTCAATAGAAGATAAAGGGCTATCTTTTAACTGTCCCTCAGTGCATTATCGTCAAATGGTTTTAAATGAGTCTCGCATTTGCCAGCTGACTGACTTCCCGAAAAGTTTTGATCCTTAAATAGTTGTTTACTGATTACTGTTGAACTTGAGTTTATCATGTTTCATGTCACTCCTCTATTTATGATTATTATTTATACGACAAAAGAAATTGAATTTGAATAAATTATATTTAATGTTAATTCAATTAAGATTCACATAATATCATTCTTAATCAATAACGATTATTGAATAAGACTTTAAATGCTCATAACTAAAATTAGTCATTCTCACTATCATCGTCTGAAGTATAGAAATTTGTTCCCCTTTGAATTATTACCTAGTTTCATTACATTAGGGTTATATTGTTAGAAATATATTTGTCACGCACAGTTCAAAATTAACATCCAGACTACATAATCATTTTACATAGAAATAGTAGATGTTCTGACTGCAGCAGTGAGCACAGGATTTGGGTCAGGTTCTTCAGTAATGATGTTAACTTTGACCCATTGAGTCTCTTTAGAAGATCTTCGAATAGCTTCAATCACAGCTTGAATGTAAAGACCATCTTCAAATCCAGATCCTAGTAACCCTACTGTACTTTCACGTTTCCACTCTTTTCCATTAGGAGTGTTAAATGCTTCTCTTAAGGACCCAAGAAGTTTCAAAAGTCCTGATAAATCAAAAATGTAATTTAATAAGTTCTTAATTAGCTCTTAACCGTGCAAAAGTTTGAAACTTACCAGTCATATAAATAGTAGGTAACAAAGGAGAAGAAACACTTCCAGTGTTTCTTGCATTTCGATCAACTAAAAGTAAATCCGTGTCAGGAGAATCTTCATAAAGAATTGATTCTTTTTCAATTGAAACTTCTTTATTCGAATTGCTACTATATAGAAGTCCTTTTATGGTTCCTTCTTCAGCTCTTAAATAGCCTTTAGATCCTATTAGCAAAACCTCTTGAGAAAAGTAACCTTTTGGTAGGTGGTTTGTTAGGTTTATTGAAACCAGCATTCCTAATATTCAAATTTGAAGTTAAGCTTTTCATTTTTTGGTATCAATAATCAGCATAGTCGTAGCATATTAATTAACTAACCTCCATCCATTTCCATCTGAACTACGGAAAAGTCAGGACTAGTGATTCTCCTTGTGCCATTAATAGTTGACGTACTCTGCGTCAAAGTTTTAGTTATTCCATGAACTCTTTGAGCCTTTTGTCCCGTAAGGTATGTTATCAAGTCTATTAAGTGGGATCCAAAAAGGGTTACGTTCCCTCCGCCTAAAATCGTATTAGGTATTTAAAAAATATATTTCAAAATTTTAATGCAATTTTAAACAACTCGAATGATGATCTTACCCATGACATCATCACACATCCAATTAAAGTTTTGTCCTAAAATAGGACCCATTTCAATTCGGCACTGACAAAGCTTCGGAGTTCCGATGTATTTTTCAACGTTTTTCTTCATTGATATAAATCTAAATTTTAAAACGAAACTTTTAAAATGCATTTTAATTTTTAAAAATATTGAAACTTAAGTTTTAGTAATATAAGTTGAACACTTACGCAGGGTGAAAACGTAAGGAATGATTCAAAATCCCAATTAATGAAGGATAGTACTGAGCAGCTAGAACCATTTTTAAAGCTTCACATTGAGATAACCCTGCAGGTCTATCGCATAAAACATGCTTTCCAATTCCTAATGCTTTAACTGCAATTTGTGAATGGAGGTTCGGAGGACAAAGGACCAAAACTAGTTCAACATCTTTTCTTAGTAAAACATCATCTACTTTATTTGTGAAAAATGGAATGGATAATTCCTTTGCTGTGTATTCTGCATCTGTTAATAATTAATTATAATTTATTAACATAATATGATATCTCAGAAAGGGATGCGTTTTATATCTGAATAGCATAGTACAAAATTATTACATGAATGACAATACATTATTGGCATTACACTGACAGACTTAAAACATTTGATGATTGACATTGTAAAAGCATTTTTCATTGACTTTGACATTTTGATTGGCATTTTATAGCAAGGCTTTTTTTATTTAATGTACATTTTCAAAATTTAACATGTGAATTAAACTTACCTTGTAAAGTAAGACTCCAAAGGGCTTCCACTCTAAAACCTTTTGCTTGTAAGTAAGGAACAAGAACTTTAACAACAGGGTCTGTCCCAAAAACACCGATACCGGGTAACATTTTCATTTGTTAAAATTTGTACACTGAGATTACTTTTTGCAAAAGCCTTACAGTTCTTTTAAAAAAGGTTCTAGTCGTATAATGAACTTTTTTAGTTACTATTTATTTCCTTCCTTTACTCGTGTAAATAAGGATAAACCACAACTGTTGTAAATGCTTTTACCATGTAACTTTTATCCCACAATAGATCTTTCCATCCAAACCCTGAATACTATTAATTATTTTACTTTTCAGGATAGTTATCTCTATTTTGACATTATAATATTTGTCTTTGTGATGATGTAATGAAGATAATTTGCAAATAATAATTATTTCATGTTTTCATGCAATGTTACCATAATTGGTAACTCTTAATTATTCCAGGCTCATTACACTGTTGAGCTTTAATTTTTACCTGTAATTTATTTTTTAACTAATTCTTTGTTTAAAATTAGCATATAGTAACTTATATGAATATTGATTTTTGTTAACATGAAAAGTAAATAGTTTGCTCTCTATCTCAATTTCCTATTGAACTATTTTTCCTTTCCCTTTTGCAGAGAATAATATCCCAGCTGGATTATAATATTTTGTTTCTCCGAGTTTTTTTTTCAATTCTGTCAGAGGTTTACAAAGAAGATTTTGTATATATGAACTATGAGCTCTTGTCTTACTCTATATAGTAAAATTCAACAAGTTTTTCTTTAGTGAAACATTTGCAACAAGGGAAAAAGAAAAGATAGGCAATGGTAATGATAGATAGTAAAGTAATGATGATGGTAATAATTGCCTTTGGGCAAAAGTTAGGCCAAAGAACTCCGGAGGTTTGGGTACAGAAATGTAGTCAACAATAAGTCAGTATGTATTATTATCATGGCATGATATTAGGAAATTGTAAAACTAACATTATTTTTTATTCTTCAAATAATATTAATAATAATGTTACTATATGCTGCATTGTAAGAAAAAGTTATGATCATTGTTATGCATGTAACTTGGTATACTTGGTGGTGGTGATAATAAAAATATTATTATTTACAAGTGTGTAAAAGGTGTGGGTGGAAAATAGTAGCACGGGTAGTATTATTCCTGGGTTGGGATTCTTTGGTTTCTTACAGGAATGCTAATGAAAAAATACTAAGGTATTTATTGCACCCATTGTTACTAACTGGGAATCTGTAAAGTTCCTGCCAAGAATAAGAAAAAAAAACATAATTGTTAACTGTAGCCTGCCGGTTGTACTAACTACACTTACTACTGGTACTGGTGCATCTTGTAATGTCATAAGTGCCAAGTAAGTTTAATTGTATATGTGTTGTAAGTAATAAATTAGCATAATGAGTTGGAATTGAAAGATAATGTATTCAAAATTTAAAAAAATAAACTGTAAGGTAAAAAACAAAATATAAAACTACTATCCTAAATCAACCTTTTGGGAGAATGCTTTCAAAATGTTATTTATTTGGTCTTTCCGTTACGCTCAGAGATTTAAGAAAAACACTTTTTATTAAATTACCAAATATTATTGTTTAGTTTTATAGCAATGGTACAAAAAATCAAAAATGTTCCAAAAATGTTTTTGTTTTTAAATGGTTTAAACTTTGTGAACCATATTTTATTATTATTTATTATTGTACGAAGAATGATAATAAGTATATAAATAAACGAATGATTTTCATTAAAGTAATTACAACTACTTTGTAATCTTCCTTGGTTGAAGCTTTAACATTTTAAATAAGTTACTCTGAAAGATAACAATGAGCTAGATATTAATTTCTTAAATAAGATATAATAAAACTAATTAATCTTCTTTGTAAGGTGAAGGAGCAGCGAGAGTTATTAACTGAATTCCTTTCGTAATATTATCTGCAGTTAGTTTAAAAACGATTACAATTATGAATTCATAACTTACAATAATTATAGCAAATTATTACTTATAAGGCTTAAAAAGTTTTTCATACCCATATAAGGAAGCCTCCATTTTTTGTACACGAAAGGGTAATATACTAAAATCCCGAGGGCTACAAAACCAAGGACGCCTAAGTATTCTAATTTAGGATCATAAATAATCGGTACGAAGACAAGGAAAATTGACACTAATACTGCAATAATCGGTATGATTATCGGTACCTGCGGTAACAATGCAATTTTTTAAATTAAAGAAGATTATCATTTAAAGAGTTATGCACTTTCGTAAGGTAATGATTCTTAAACTTACTCTAAATGGTCGTTTAAGATTCGGTTGAGTAAATCTTAAAATGATGACGCAGGAAATGGCAAGACCATAGATAAACCAAGATGCAAATCCAAAAAGATCAATTAAGTCATTAATTTCACTTGCAAAAATCATCACAATTCCTAATGCGGTCTAGAAAAATGGAAATATTAGCCAATTGAATATATTTGTATGTGTTGTTAATGAAACAAAGGTTAAGGCGGAAGGAGTTATCTCACATTTAGTAAAATAGCAATAATTGGAGTAAGTCTTGTTGCATGGACGTAGGATGTAACATCTACCATGTGTCCATCTCTTCCGGCTACGTAGGAAATCCTAGTTTTTTAGTGTAAAATGTTTTTTCAAAGATTTGTGTTTGTTAGATTTTCAGTTAGATTTGTAGTTTTGTTACCTTCCAGCTGAAAACATGGAACCATTTCCGGTACCGGCAGCTGAAAGAGTTACCATTACTGGAACAATCCATTTCATAACTCCGAGATATTGGTCTCCAACTTCCTGTTAATTTTTTTAAATCCATTTTAAAATTTATCTTTTGTACTTTTGTGGCAAGGTTTTAGGGTATTTGAAATCACAAAATCGAATCTGATCAAGAGGATGCCAATAGAATCTAAAGTTAAATCCATGCTTTCCATAATTGGAAAATTAGATGTATTATTCAGTTTACAAAAAACAGGGTTCTTAAAAACCTAGGATTTTCTTTAGACACTTTGCTTTGAAAATATTTGTATAACTGTTATCTTATTACTCTTAGAACTCAATGTTTAGCTACATAATACAAATGATTACTTACAATTGCTACAGCTTGAGAAGCGATCATACTTGCTTTACTCATGACAGTAAGATATGAAAGATTAATCATAACATAAAAAGCAGTGACCAAAGGAATTCCAATCATAATTGCCAAGGGTAGATTTCTATACGGATTTGCTAACTCTTCCATTGCAAAGTTTAAGTTATTCCATCCATCATAAGCCCTATTGGTCGAAACAAAATTGCATTTTAAACTCATACAAAAATACAACGTTTTAAAACGATGTAAGCGTTTTCAGCGTACCAAAGTCCACTATAAAATGAAGAAGCGATATCCCCAATAGACGCTTCTCCAATGTCAAATTTTCCATCTAATGCTCCCCATTCTCCTCTAAATACGTTGTAGAGTCCTATAGCAATTATAATGGCCATTCCTGAGAATTTTGCTACTACAAAGATAATCGCTATTCGAGTCGCCAATTTTGTACTTGTGATGTTCACTCCAGCAATTAACACTTTAAAACAATAATAAAATTTTGAATAAAAATACAAGTTTTTTCTGTTTTCTTTACTTCCTTCATTACATAATTTTAAAAAACGTATTGACAAAAAGACTCTTCCTTACATGCAATAAAAACACCAAGAAGTTTTTTCGCCATATCATAATCCACAGATTCTTCAGCACCCCCATAGTCAATACAAATAGGCGTTCTTGATTCGCCTGATACAAGAGGATAGAGAGCGTATTGTCCAAATGCTAAACTAATTATGGCTAGTGAGGATGGTTTTAAAAGTAGAATTGTCATCTGTAAAAAGAGTTTGGATTTAATTAGTTTTTTAGTTGATTATTTTACAAGTTAAGACTTTTTTACAAACCCATGAGAATAGAAATGCGGGTAGTTGTCCAAAAAAGCTATGAAGTTGTGAAAAAGTCGCCATATAATACGCGTGTTCTCCTCCACTTCTAGGTATAACTGTTCCTAACTCACAGTATGATAATGCGGCTAGTAGGATGATGAACAAAATGTATTAATTTAAAATTTTGAAAGCATTTAATTTTTTGAAATTGCATTTTTTCAAGTTAAGAAGTAATTTGTACCCAATGTGGCAAGGACACCACAAGCCGCCCATACGGACAGTCCCATTGCAACTGAATCGGTACGGTCTATCAAACGTCCTGGAGTTATGAAGATTCCTGAACCTGCGAAATAAACCCAGTTCTTTGTAATTTTATTTTATTTATTTATTAAAGTTTTGATAATCTTTACCTATCATAGTTCCTACAATTAAAGATATTCCTCCGAACAATCCAATTTCTCTTTTCATATGAACGGTATCACCATTATTAGAGTCTGATGTAGACTTCTTGGGCTGTGAATTAGCTTCAGAGGATTGTCCATTTTCATTTGCGGATTGGGGTTTTCCATCTGTTTCTAAAAAATTAAGCAAACTTTGCAAGTTATTACAGGGATATAATAATAATATAAGTATTATAAAATGGCTTTGGTTTAATTTTAGATTCTTCTAATGTTTAAAAATGCATTTATGTATTTGACTTGTTTACGATTATCAACAGCATTGTAGGAAAACATTTCGATTTTACTTTTAAGAAAAATATTATTTAAATCAAATTGTGAAATTATATTTTCCTGGTGATGATAACTGAAAGCAAAATGTTGACTAAGTAATTATTTAAATCCATTTGATTTCCTCTGCATCCATTAAAATATCATTAATATATAGAAATGGATGAATAACGTTTAAGGTTTAAAATACAAAGCTGTATGAACATATATTGATTATTATAGCTTCATCGAGTCACAAAAATATTAATATTCTATCCATATGAATAGTTTTTAAACTAATACTGTTTTACATATCAACTAATTTAAATTATTTAAAAAAACGCAATTAAGATAGTCCCTTTGTTTAATTTATACCTGGGTCACGTTGAAACCCTGGATTATCCATATTGAAAATCTTTTAATTCTTAAGTTTTAACTGTTTTTATTAAAATGATAGGAAATTTTAAAATTTTAGTAGAAAATAGTTACACAAGTAAAAAATAATGATATTATAGTCTTGGAATAAGAGTTGTAAATATTACAAAAGATTGAACTCAATCAGCTCAGGTGAACCGTGAGATTCTGAATGAAACAATATTTTTTGTTGTACTGATTCAATGTAATGTGTAAATTATGTTCATTTTCTTATCATAATCATGCTAAAAATAAGTGATTCTTTAAAAATTGATACAAATATTTATGTATTATATATATTATGTCTGCAAATTCAAATTATCTTTTGTCCAGTATTGACTTTATAAATAGGTATGCATGATTTAAACAATGAAATTTCCTCCGAAAGGATTTGCTGTCAAGTTTGACAGGCTTATATCAATTTCGTTGTCTAGATATATGTATGTAATGTAATGTAATGTAAATATATTTGCATATTCTGTATCCATTCTTTAGTACATTGACTCATCCATTATCCTTTATCTATAGATATTAGATAAGTTTCAGGCTTAACATAAATACAATACAATGATTGTGATACAATTGTTCGAAAATTATATGATGCAATTTTCCAACTTTAATACGGCCAATAATGCCCGTGTGTATTATGATATCGATTGTTTTATACTATGAGTGGATTTAGAGGGAATTTGGGTAATACCGACATACCGATAGGGCCAGATAGCCCGTTCCGTTGAATAAATTAGGCTGTCTGGTGTATCAGATCAGATTAGGTGAACTCTTTAAAATGTATAATTAGCGGTTCAAAAGGTTAATATATTACTCCATATTAGATATTAATTATGCATTAGTGACGTTATTATGTAGTGAATGCAGATCACAATGTGACATGTGAGTAGTGAAGTGTAGGCTTCTCAGAATAGTTTTAAGTTTTTAATTAAGTTCAATCTAATACAGTAGTAAAAGTCAAGTAGGATTGGAAATTTAACTGATAAAAGATTTAAGTATAAAGGTGACTCATTTTATTTGTAAAATGTCTAATGAAAATTATTATGAAATTATGCATCTGCTGTAAATTAATAAGCAGATCATGGTATTATTATTTTGAATAAAAATTTTTTTTCAAAATATCAGTAAGATGTATGTCATGCTCCATAGTATAATACGGTCTTCCGTATCTTTTTATGTACACAAAGAAAGGATGCATGGACCTGTTTATGTCAAATTATGTCGTATAACATTTAAATGAAAACCATTTGAATTTTGTGGATTGGTATCATTGTATCTGTTTATCAGTTACAAATCAGTTAAAGATCACTTCATCAAAGAGTGACTATTTACGTCATTAACAATTTCTATTAAGCTTTCAAGTGCATTAAACACCAGAAATAAACTAACCATTCAAAGTCCATTATGTTAATTAATACAATCGAATGGAAATCCCTGCACATTTCAATTTATTCCATTTCTAATGAATGAATAATTTAATGAATCGAATAGAAATCAACCTTTGAATGAATCACTGACATTGTATTTCCAATATCCAAAATAAAAACTTAAGCGGTTCAAAAGGTTAATATATTACTCCATATTAGATATTAATTATGCATTAGTGACGTTATTATGTAGTGAATGC
>JAQGAA010000803.1:0-19073 GCA_034696425.1 Isotoma viridis | reverse complement strand
TTATTATTAAATAAAATTCATTTTTTAAAGGAGACAATGCTTAATAGGTAATTAAGAATAATAATAAGAATATGCTTAAGAATTAGAATTAAATGTTTCTGAGAATCAATTTTCCTCATAAAAATTAAAGAATTAATTTTTTAACCGATCACTCGGTTATTGAAAACAAACAAATTAAAGGTACGCAGCATATTCGTCATCTATCACAACAATCACAAGCTTAGTTGTTTGTTTTGTACGATGCAAACTTTTAGCGAAATGAGGTTACTCAATAGCAATTTAATGAATAAGGCATAACATTCCCAAGAACACCATGGAGTCCTTCCCCTGATTCCTATGTAATTTACTAGTCTAAATTCTCTAGACCTTACATTTCTATTCTCAGCTAAGTCTAAAAGTCTACTTTCTAGGATTATTAATATTCAAAGTGTATTCTTAAAACTTCAATTTATGATATATGCCGGGTGGGTTTTCAGTTTTGTAACTTCATTGCAACACTGAAAACAGTTAGATAGTTTTCAAGCATTATAATTTATAGTCAATCAAGGAGTATTATCTATAATTACATATCATACTAAAATTATGTATCGTACTAAAACATGTAAACAGAGTTCTCAAGTATTATATATAAAGTAAGTACAGAGTATTTAGTTGCATAAATGCTAAATTTTCTCAACTTGAATACGGTTTCAAGTTATGCAGCTAAAACGCTGCAGCTTACACATTTTGATGTGATTAAGTTTATATACATTTTAATTTTCAAAACTCAGTGTCAGGAAATAAATGATAAAAAGCTGTTAACAGAATAAAATTTAATAATAAGCGAGTCGAGTTTCAAATAATTGCATTTTATTCGTTGTAGTCTAATATATTATGTATTCAAATATTGACATTTTGATGTTTACTTCTAGCTCTGCATTGATAGATAACATCTAGTTCACACAAAAGGCCAAGGAAACTTACAGGAAATAGCTAGTAGCTTAAAAACACGAGTTGTTTTTGCATTGAATTAAAAACAAACATACTGGGAAATTATCCTTAAATCCCGCAAATACAAAAGATCTCAATCAATTAAATTTAAACATTTAAAGGAATGTATAGAATACATTAAAAATGAATGGATAATTATTGTACATAACCTTTAAGATAATCAGAGTTTAGAAGCAGCTAGCTACTTTGTATATTCATAGCCTGACTGACTAATGCTGAAACTTGAATAATTGTAGACTATGTAATGTCAAATGAGAAAACGTTGAGTTTCAAATCGTCAAAGCAATTCTATTTAAACTAGTTAAATATAGCTAATAATTTATACTACGATTACATTTTTATCAACCATCAAAAAATAAATTGAATTCTAAACCTGCATAAATTTTTAAATTTTAAACGATTAAAACTCAACTTTAATGAAATTGCCTTCATTTTAAGTGAACTGTCTATGTAGCAGAAAGGACTTATCTTTTATTCTAATTCATTTTGATTCATTTTGAGTATAGCTTAGGAAATGATCAAAAGATTTTGCCTTTAGAAGCTGAGTTAGTTTAGGAAGGAAAATGAACGAACAATTCTGAAAATTGGGCTATTTCATCCTCCATTGTAACTATTACATGAGTATAATAAAGTTATTTTTATTATTTATTTATTATTATTATTATTGTGTGACCTGCTATTTAGCTTTAGGATGCTAAAAATTAAGTGATAAAAACTAAAATTAGAATTAAGCATTTGTTGCATACATGTTTTTATTTATTTTCAAGACTTGTTGTTTTAATAAAATCTCTCAAATTGTTTTGAAGTATTGAGACAAAACGATAATCAAAATAATGTAAATGAAACATTTTTAAAAAACTATCATGCAGCAAATCCTCAAGATCTATTTCTAATAAACAAACATTGTCCATAAAAGCAAGTAAAGTAAATGCAAGATATGGACAAAAATAAGGGGAAAACGCAGCAAAAAGTATTTCTTCGCAGACACTACTACTATTAGGCAAAGCTACAATGTATTTCTTATAAGTAGCATAATGTAGCATCCAGATTTAAGAAAGAGCTTGAGAGACAAGTTGGACAAGATATTTGAGTTGAATGAGAGCTAGCAGGAATTGTAGGAACCCGGTGCAGTGTACTAAATACACTCTGTATTTTGAAACCCTACAAATGCTGAATGAAGACTCACACATGGTTTACTTTTGTGTTCACAGATGCTGTCTACATAGAGAGTCAACGAGCGGATCTCCCTTATTTCATATGTACCATCCAGGAATTCAAACGGGTAAGTAAAAAGAAACATTTTACTAAGTTATCCTTCTCCTTTACACTTACCAATGCCAAGGTAATTACTCCTTGAGGTGTAATTTGCTTCATGAATTTAGCTAGGTCAATTTTACTCCCCGTATGTGCTTTTTTAGTCTTAGCTTGAGTAGGGCTATTAAAATGAGATTAAAAAGTGAATTTTGCTGTTATGCATTAAAATTTGTCTTATAATTTAAGTGAAGCTTGATGGATACAAAGTTCATGTTTTTGGAAAGATATTGATGTAGGGTTGGAATGACCAGCAGCGCAGAGGTAGAGGTGAAAGTGGTGAAAGTACCTAGGGTATACTAATGTTCAGTTTTTTTAGTTAAACGTCATAGTAGAATTTTTATGGAATTTTATAAACCTTTAAATGTGCATTGGTTTAAACTTATAATATAACTCATAACTAAATAATAACTAAAATGTTTATTTACTACAAAACTTAGTTTATATTAAAAGTACATTTATCACATTTATGCTATGTAGTAGATAGATGCAGAGTAACTTCTTATTTCTGTAGTTGTGAGGGAAATTCTTATAAACCCTTTTACTTGGTATATTCGATTTTCGATTCCGATACTACATAGCCATGACATGAGGTGATATATTTTTACGTAATTTCGTTAGATGATCAATGATCCCAAGATCAATTGTTTTTTTACAAGCATAAGTGAGTATTTGACCACGTCCAAGCTGACCTTCATTCCTCTTTTGCAAAGGTTCAAACATTGTATGTTTAACTCTGCGAATGTTTCCAGGAAAAAAAGTTAGTATGTATGTATAAGTGATATAATTTAAGTAGTTTTTAAAATGGTTAAATTTCCTGTGTGAAGTTGTAAATTGTGTTTGACAGGAGTGAGGTGAGAATGGAGTCAAGTCATATTCCTTTAAAGTATATTAACCTTCACTTTTATGAGGGGAGTGACGGAAATGGCGCTAGGGTAATAATGCCAAAAAAGCTTAGAGATGATATTGATTCTTTATGCTTGGCCAGAGTAAAAAAAGAGAAAGTAGACAGATTGACTTTTTGCATTTTGTTTTTTTTCTTCTAGTATGTATGAGTATGAGTTTGAAGCAAACTTATAATCATAATAGAAATGGGTTTCTGCAGGTGCTGAGCGAGACTAAAGTGCAAGATCTCTTGATGGGTTTTTATGTGAATTTAGCTTAGGTGCTTTCTAGGGAGAAAATTCCTTTTCTTCATACATACTTATGTTTCAAGTCTCAACTCAAGAACTAAAGACTTTTCGCTAAGTTGCTAGTTGGTTGGTTGATAGTTTGCTGGTTGAGATGAGAGTTGGGACTGGAACTGGAAGCCCTGGTCGGTTCATGCTTTACTTTTAAGATCAAGGTATTTTACCAAGCTTTGATTTTATTTTCCTCAGGGAGCCGCTTTCTTTGTCGCATTGTGTTATTGGCCATAAGTTTACCCTCGGTGACATTTAATTTGCGTGGAGGCTATCAACAATCCCCACAGAAAAATAAATAATTCCGCTTTGTTCATTTTTACTGGCAGGAGTCAGGAGACATGTCTTCTTGTAGTTTACCGTCATTTTATTGGATTATCGGCTATTGCATTCACATTTACATTATTACTTATGTTCACAGTTCTCTACCATTCAATATAATGTAAAGTACAATAGAATGTGATTGGATTCGTTGAGCTTTCAGTTAATCCTTGTTACCACCATGTTTTACCTCAAATACCTTAATTGAAATTTATTTTGTTTAATTTTAATTTATCCATCTATCATTGTCCTTTTGATATCTGTGGTTAATCTTTAATGAATTGGCATATGAACATAAAATATACTCTTTGCTTAGTATTTATTACATTTAGTGCAAGTGGTTAAAAACACGTGCATTTAATTTACTGGGGGAGAAAGGATAAGTGCAACTCAATTATCTTTTTATTTCTGTTTCAATTTTTGCTGAGCTTTATTTAACTCTTTGCTTATGTTTTTGAACTGTGAGGTAACAAAAAAACAAAATATGAAGTAAGTCTTGTCTTGGTTGCTGACACGTATTGCATAGTGTAATGAAATATAGAAACATGGATAATAAGCTGTAGGATATTATGAAAGGTTGTAGTTTTTTCATATAAAGTAAGCCAAAGAGTGCCTGCATAGTATTTACTTATTTAGAAAGTAAAGGTCAAGCAAGATTAGCTGAAGTAATTTCAACAATCTTGCTGCTTGTACAGACTTTATTTACTTTAATTTGAAATGAAATGTCCAACTCCAAGCAAGAAGTACAAAAAAGAACCTTGTATATTGTAGTCTTTTTTTCCTTTCTTTTCATGAATTAATCGGAAATTGTCAAGTGTATATAAAGATAACTCTTTATGAAACGACTAATGTAAGCCTAAGTCTTTAATAGTTTAATATTATCAGGAAGAATGAAAATGGAAAATTGTACGTATCCTTTTATCCTTCTTCTTTCTCTTAACGATATTCTTGCCGTATCTTGTGCCAAAAAGGCTTAAAGTTGTACTTGGATGACTTTTACTAACGTACTCAATCAGAATCCTAGTTTTTAAGCAGTTTCTACATTACTAACTCCATTTTATTTTGTCTTGGAAAAAGTCTCTTGCCTTTCCAGGTTGCAATTTTTTATCTTTATTTCTTACGGTTATAGAGAAAGTAAAGTCTACTGGTACAACTGGTACTACCGAGTGTATACACACTAGCAAAGAAAGAACGGGTTGGAAGACTTCCCTTTATTCCATCTCGTATGCATAATTTACTTGTTTATATTCTGATACGAATTCGATTTGGAGCAAAACTACTCTGATGACTGTTACGGGCGCCATTCAATCGGAAAAAAAGTTTACAACAGTCACTGTTGTGTATCAAAAACGTGTAGTTGGGTGTTTGTTTGCAGTCCTTCTAGTGTATTAGTTTTTTATCCAGACAAGACGAATGAATTGTGTATGAATACTTAAAAAGATCGGCTTTATGGCAAGGCTGCTTAAAACCTTGAAGTTGTTACTACTTTGAAATAAAAATCTTTTAAAGGTATTCCATGGCATTTTTTCTGTCTTTGACGTTATATTCTAAATTTGTATTATCTGATACCACTACCGTGAACGTCTTGAAAACTTGTACACCTATATAACGTTGTTGTCAAATTAACTCCTCGGGCGATTATTATTTTATTATGTTTAACCGCTGAAGTTCTTATAATCAATTAAGCTAACATTTTGAGTACATTCAATCTTTTTAAGCCATTTGAAATTGTATCATTTTAGTATCAATTTGGAAAATTTGGCATTATAAAATTGAAATTCGAAAATGTCAAAAGTATCGTAGGGAAGGCAAAAATTTCGCCGAGGTATTGTGATTACATAGAGAGGGATGTAATTTGGCAAATAACAATATTAGTATCTGAATAGGCTGAGAAAAGTTTTTTCAATTTAACTTTTGATGGAAACTGCTGTGAAGCTGTGATCGACCAATTTCAATTAGCTTTATTTAAAATCTGTCTATGATCTATGATGGCATTGATTTGCATTAGACTGTTAATCTTAAGAGTTTTAAGAAGGCTGAACATTGTATAATGGCATTTGATGACTTTGAGAAACAATGATTTGCATTACCATCACCCAATGAACCATGATGTTTTTTTCACAAAAACGACATCATTAATCAGACACAAAATTAATTGTCAATTCATAATAAAATTGGTATCACACTTTTGACTCAAAGAAGTGTCTGAATTACTACATCGATTTATGAGCCTACATTTGGATTTTAGTATCATATTATTCGTAAAATATTTAGCAATTTAACCAACTTAACGATGAACTTCTCGTCTCGCTAATTTCTGATGATGAAAATATCAAAAAATGTCTGAAATGTAGATCTGTTGATCTACATTTCAGACGTAGTATATTAAAAATAATGTAAATAAGAAAATATGAAATTAAACATCCATAAGGCAATTCAATCAAAACGAATCTAATAAAACTGTAAGTTAACGTTTCATTTTAACGAGATTTTTATTGCATTCAAATTCAGACCTCCATTGAATATAAAGCTGCGACTAGCCGTAGAAAGGTTTTAATGGGAAGATTATTCATTGCATTCTATACTGAAGGAAGGATCAAGTTGAGCGTTGAGCAACTGACTGATTGCTAGCTTTGGCAACGGTATTATTACTTTTTATGAGCCATAATTCAGAGAATTCCAGCTTGTCACATAAGCTTTTTTCTATCATTAAAAAAGTCACTTGTAACGAGAAGACGATAGTGGCACCACGGCACCAGGGCATTCCTGGCAGCGATCCTCGAATCTTACAGAATAGACTCAACTAACAAGCAAATGCCAAAACTTTGGTATGAAATGGCGGTGTTGACAAGTACAATGATACTGCTTAGAATTAACTGACGTGTGGCTAAGAGGATTAGAGGACAGAGATTTGTTCACTTGGACTTGTAGCTATAATTACAGTCAGCAGTGACATAATTCTTGCTTGTTGGCAATTTGCAATTTACATAGTTGAGTTTGTAATGCATGTTTATAAAACTTAAAATGAGTTAATCATATCAATATTAATAATGTTTATGTTTGAAGAATATTTATTTATACCTGAATTTGGGAAAAAATATGCAGATGATGTTTATCCTTTTATCATTGCATCTTTTGAATGTGGTTGTAAATGACAAAGTAACAGATGAATGTCCTTATGATTCAACACGAGAAAAATAAAAAGCATTCATGAAATGGATTTTTATGTAAAGGAAGAAGGATGTAAAAATGTTGGATGCTCAAATGTGTCGAGTGTATACATGCAACCACTTCATCACTGTCTCATCCTTATCAGCATGACCATTAGTATTTGTTCTCAAACTTATGTACTGACTATGTATGCATAATACAACACAATAGATTCGGTAAGCCTTTCTTTCCCAGAGACAAATTGTTTTGTCAAATTGAGTTTTGTTTATAGCTGAGCTAATCTTAAGTGAAACCACCGTGAGTACCTGTGGTAGAAAATAATGCCTAATTTGTTATATGAGTCAGCCGACCCCATTCGACAATTCATCTTTCGATCTTTTCTAATTTCCAATACGAACCACCAGCTAAACCAACCTTTCCGTTTAAAACAATTTATTTGTCTATATGTAGTAGAATAAATAATAGTTCTATTTCTCATCATCAAGAGTGTTATTGCTATTGTGTATTAAGCTAAAACACGGTTTTATTTCCCCTGTTTGTGACATGACTGATCTTACTATTTGTTTGTTAATTGTTATTTTACATTCTTTATTATTTATTATTTAATGTGATCATTGTGTAACTAATTTATTGCAACAGTTGATAAGACACGTATCAAGAAATCGATTAAAAACAATGTGATAGTTGAGCATTTCTAAAATTTATGCTTAAGCTTGCATGCATGGCTTTGAGATGGTATATGAAATGAAATGAATGAGATATTTTATATTACAACAACTTTTGTCACAATTTTTTGTTTTGGATTGTAGATGTGACCAATTGTTTTACTTATACGTGCGTTTGTTTGTCGACGCATTGCGCTAAACTAAATTGAATTGAGTTAAGCTAATGTTTGTTGTAATTCTTGTAATTCTTTAGTAGGTAGATATTTTTTATAAAACAACCCTATTGTTATTTTGTGTAAAATTACATAGATGCGTAGTTGTAGTAGGGTAGTTCTTTAGTCCTTCTTTTAAGTAAAGTCACGAAACACATCAATTAGTTGTTGTTGACAATATTCAGAAACCTAAGGACTGTACACTCACGTCTGTCATTTATTTTAAATTAATGATGATTTTTTCAAAGACATACGAAGAATTCGAGGAGATGAACCGCTGCGGCTGAGGGATTAAATATGGTAAAATTTAGTTTGATCAGTTGATTTATCTTTAAATCTTTGACTAAAGAAATGGCATATAGAGTTAAGTTGCTAATGAATATCTAAATCTTTTCATCGTAAAGAAAACATCGTTCTTGATAGAAAAGAATTAGGTTCTATAAAGGTACTTAATCAATTATTAATTGTTATCAATGTTTCGCCGAAAGCCTTAGCCTAAAAAGATACGCGGTTAGAAGATAGATATTGACCATCGAATTAGTTGATAATAATAATTGGAAGCCAAAGCCAAAATGGTTAATAAATAAGCATTGCCATCCCATCGCATCGGCTGGGTTTAGGTTGTGGTTCTGAAGGTGGTCTAATTTCGATCATAAACGAAAAACGGTTTTCTTTGTGGTTAAAATTCAGGAAGTATGATAATATTTTAATGATGTAGGCTGATGATAACATACTCGTTGCTCATGTAAAGTAACCTCTAGCCTATTCAACTGTAAATTAAATCAAAATACACTGCAAAGAAAATGTAGTTGCAATGATGATGCTCATGTGTTGAAGCCTTTGAAGATGAAATTATGAAAATCACGAAATTACATTAGAAAGCAGTTGTGGGAAGTTGACTGATTCCTAATAAGGAGTAGTAATTATATGAAACACCCTGCTCGATTGTTCCACAGCAACTAATTGTAACAAAAAGCTTTTGAAGATAATATAGAGAAGATGATGGTGAAGAAGAATTGTATGAAAGTGAGATAGAGTTCTAGCTGACGGACCGACAGCTTCATTCATGATGTCATCATGATACACAACTTTGTCCCTTGAAACAACTTCCAATGTCTTTTTGCATTATACGTTGTCCTTTGCTTTTTGAGTGTACGAGTACGATACGATTTGTGCCACCAAAAGCTGTCTCTTTCTTATTTCCTCTCTTCTTTTGGTAGCCTTGCTTGTTGGTCTACTTCTACTTCCCTGGAAGTTTGGAGGGTTTGAGTTTTAAGGTAGTTGAGATGAGACGACAGAACAAATCGTCCTTTGGGTTTCTCTCTTCGTTGATATTGAATAGAGAATAGAGATAGTTAGAAGAGTCAAGTCATCCTTTTGTACACTCGAAAAAGACAAGAACAAGAGGTATTATATTATGTAGTAGAAGCAGTTTAGTTAGTTAGAAAGAGATAGAGAGTGTTCTTCTCTCTCTTTTGAAATGCAATGATAGTTTCTAGTGGTGGTAGTAGTGGTGGTTGGTGTTCTTCGACGAGTCAAGTTAAATTTGCCTTGAGTGGTGTTGTTTTATGTGGAATAAAGATTTACTTTAGTTTTCTGCTGGAAGAAGTTGCTTGCTCCTTGAGTTACGGAAAGAAAGAATGTTGTCGACTTTTTGTTAGAACTGACATAAGGTTGCTTTCCTATCGGGCACTAGGCACGATCTTTCATTTCCAGGAGATGCAGATGATCATGATGAGATGAAGATGATGATGACATAGCGGTTGTAACATTTGTATGAGATGCAATTCATTTCGTGTAGCATTTCTCAAGTGATCTCTCCACTGATATCAAGTTTTACTTTTGGTTTGAAAGTGAGGCTCTCAATAACACGCAACTAATGCACTTTTTTTATTACCAATATTTTTTAATTGATTATTGCATGCAATTTAAAATATTTTCTTTTTGCCCTGTGGTAAAGTTTATGCAAAGTGTAAACTATATTTTTAAAATTCTAAACTGTTGAGACAAATTAGAATGGTCATTTTATTTAACTTTGCAAATAATATACGGTAGATCGTATCTTAGAAATTAAATATTATCAGAAATATTAGACTCATCATTCATCATATTAATATTATAAAACTTTCAAAATTTGTAGTTTGTTCTCAACTTCTGAAAGGTTGAAGTATTTTTAAACCATTTAGTTTAATGTAGAAATATCTTAAGATTAAAATCCTTTGGGTCTTAGTTTTTACCACGCATACCGAAAAATGAAATGAACGAAAGGCCATGACACGAACCACATTTTCGGAAAAAGACCAAATAGATTTAATGGCTGTTTTCGATTCAAAGAAACTGACTGAAAACCGAAACCAAAACCAATGACAAAAAATTCTTTTTTCTGGTATTGTCATTTTTTTCACCCATGTCCACCACAGTTGGATGAGGGTGGATAGAGTAACCTTCCTTCCGTGCTTATTGGGTGTTGCTCTGGTCTGTTACTTTTTTATTTCTGTGGTGGGTAAAGATATGGCAATGGCCATACATATAGCATTTACTGGTCTTGGTACGTATTATTTTGCTCTGTCATAAAATAAAACCTTTTCTCTTTCGTGATTCTTTTCTGTTCTTGTGTGCCATGCCATAACAAACCACAGAAAAGGAAGGATAAGGGAAAAAGATGCCATAATAATGACATGCCACATCAACTAATAGTTCTGCAGGAGGTCTTCTTATTCTATTCTATTATTCACTCCCTGCCCTGTCCTTCAGGTTTAGCTTTAACACGAGAATAATAAAAATGGTGCGGACATGGACAATGTATGTAGTACTGTGGATTGAAATGCTGTAGATTGCAGGTAGTTGTGTTGGTCGATTTTCAGAAAGGGATAATTTCAGTAGTCCTTTCTTATTATTATTATTAATATATTTATTATCATTACTAACTTATCATCATTATGATTAAGGTCGATCGTGTTTTTATGTAGCTTGTTGAATTGAACTCTTTGCAAGTCTTCTTTAATTCTCATAATAATTATTATTTGAGAAAAAATGATAATGTAATGTATTGCTAATGAACTAAATTGCGCTTCTTAGCGTATGCATATCAAAAGATAATTTTCTTTCAAACAGTTGATGCTATAAATCGTCTGTTAAGTCACCACTCACCAATATCATAATTCATTTATTTATCTTGTATTGTTGTTTATTACAGTTTTACTATAATGTTGTATCTTGTGAGGTACGTTGATGGCTGTCTGTATATGTAGTCGTAGTGTGTACATGAATGCAAAAAAAGTTGAAGTAAAAGGCTGCTAAAAGACAGACTTCTAATTGAGTGTGGAAAAACAATAACAGGGGAATAATTGTGTATTGCGGAGCTGTTGCCCTGTAATTATTGTTTGCTTTATTCCAAAGAAAAAGAAAGGCTATTGATGAGGAAGGAACGATTTAGAATGTTTCATAACCTAATTAACGTAAGGTAGGGTTGAAATGAAATATTATGAATAATAGAATAGAAAGACGCTGCAGTGAACACTGAGCACTGCTGTTAGTAGATTGCATGAGAGGAAAAGGCTGGCCCGGTACATGTTAATAACAATAGGGTATTATTTTGTGGGATGGCAATCATCATCATGGCATTAGATAGGCTGCCCTACTAACTACAACAACCAGCAGCAGCGGATAAATTCCCCTTTCTTTAAGATTTTTTTTGTTATTTTATTTTACAAAATGATTATGTCGGATTGAGCAGATGCTTTCGCTTCTTTGGTCTTTGCTTCGTCAGCTTGTAAAATATCATCACTTCACTGACTACTGGATGTGCATATAGTTTTAGTTTTATCTTTCGTTTAGTTTAATACAAGTCTTTGTGACGAAGATGGGAGAGGAAGTAATTGCACTGTTGACTATGTAAAAATGTGATGTAATTGTAATACGATGATGAGATGGTTCACTGCTTTTGTAAAAAACGACTTATCTTTCTTATCGCATCAGTCAGTCTGTGCTTTCTTGCCTTAATTCTCTTGTTATGTCTGTACGTGTGTTTTCTGTGTGTTATAGAATTACCTGTTTTCCGTATAAACCTGAAGAGTTTGTTCTTTCTTTTTTTAAAGATTTCAGACCCCTGAAAGTTAGTTATTTTGAATGAATAGTAGTAAATTAATAAACGAAAATTTAGTAAATTTTGTTGTGAATTTTTATAAATGTCAAAAATATCGTGTTTTTTTAAACAAATTAATGTTCACAGTTTCCTTTTTTAACAATTAAATAGTTAGTAGATTCACCTTTTGAAAGTAGGGTAAATGCAATCAGTCGAATCAGATTGTTTTAGAATTTGGATTATACAAAAACTTTGAAACCTGTCAACCTGGTTGAATTAAGTAAAATTTTCACATGAAAGAGCGATAAGACTATAGAAACTTATGCTTTGAAAACTATGTGAACTATTGTAATTACAAGTTCTTTACAAACTTGAGAAGTCTATGTTCTTCTTAATTAGACTCATTCAGTGATGCGAAATACACCGAATTTCAGTTTGTTACCTAAAGTTGTTGAGGGATTTATTCATGTCATCAAGTTACAGCATTTTTCTTCTATTCCTTCCTATCCCTCAACCTTGGTTAACTACTTTTTCTGAAGAGCTAATTGTAAGGGGTTTGATGCGGATTGGATTGGAATTGAAGTGTCAAGAAGAGTGAAAGATCGTAAAGTAGCTGAAGAAGAAGTAAAAGTAAAAAAACAAAATGTTTTTGTAGATTTGTTCCCAACATAGAAATCCAGAAGAGAGAAGTCGTCGACAAGTGAGTAGAAGGGAGTAAATTTTTATAGCAGTATATCTTATGCAATACAATATAGCAAATAGCCATGTTTCGTACCGAAGAAGAAGATTCTCTTGCTAGTGTTGGTTAGTATATCTTTCGACAAGTTTTTCTCCGTGTGAGGTGGGTCTCTAAGGGTGTTACCACTTCTACTTTTATCATGTAAAGCTTCCATAAACATCTATCTCTATTACTACTACAGGGAGTCCACTTGCTTTCTACTTGCTGGCTACACAACAGTAGTAGAAAAGACAGGCCTTCGGTTTTTTAGTAGTCTTGCCCTATGCTCCGATCTTCCTTGTGTGTCTTGTATTCTTCTCTAAAGTGTCTCCAAATTGAGGATCATTTGCATTTCAAGCTCATGATCATGTTCTGCGTGAAGCCATAAAGGAGCTGTAGATAATAGAGAAGCCAACAGGGACACTAGTATGTATGGCATTGCAATAGTAATATTATGTAATAGATAGGGGTTGATGATATAATATGATGTGAAGATGTGCAATGCTACTACTAAAAAGCCAAATAGGTACCAAAACTAAAGTCAGTCACCACGAGTTACAAGAACATCGTACTTTACCTTTAACCCTTATGTATTATGTTGGATGGATGATTGCATTTTATTCCATCCATGTCCATGCTCCACTCACCACGTATAAAAAGACCTTGTCATGTACTTAACATACTTAACCTCAACCAACTTAAGGATTTGTCGGTAAATCTAGAGGAGTTTTAGTTTTGCTTTTGCTTGTTTCTTCTTGGGTGCAAACAAGTAAACGGAGGAAAGGAAAGGAACTTGTCCTTTGCTTGGGTTTAGTTTAGGGAGAGTTTTAGTATGTGGATCTTGTTTAGAATTTTGTTTGTGTAGTAAGTAGTAATAGAATGTAGAATGTTTTGTAGTTGTTTTGTAGTAGAAAGCATTGGATTTTGTATTGAATATCTTAAATTCAACAGAATAATGCCATATACAAGTAGTAGTGTAGAGTAGAAACTAAGGATGTACCAAAAGTACTTGTTGTGGTGGTACAAAGCTATGCATACATACCTCCACCGCACCGGATGAAGTGACAGTTTACTTTATGGAGATAACCTGATCCCACAACATCTCTAAACCAAAGCAAATTACCAACATCAACAAGAACAAGAGGGTTTTGCCTCGAGCTCATTATTGTAACATCCTCATGCTACTCCTAATGTTCTAGAACTAATGAGCCTTTTATTGCTCCCTATAAATACACACCTTATTACTATTACTCTGTTCGGTCTGTGGTTGGTGATACAATACCAATACGATGATCCCGATGATAAAATGTTATGAAAAGATGTTATGTATTTATTCGTTTTTCTATTTTCTAATAGAGTTGTCAGAGATTATGCATAGGATTTAGGAACAATTTTGCATTTGCTGGTAAGGGAATTTAGATTATTGTTCCTATTTCTTAAGGATTGCTACGTGCCATCAAACTATGGTCACAATGGTCAGCCATTCTGGTTTTGAATACAAATTGGTTTGGATTAGCAAATTAAATGAAGTAGGTATACGATAGTCAAGCATTTTAAGTATTACTTCTGGTTTGATACGACTTTTAGTACTAAATGTTAAAAATCATTTGTTCTTCTTTCTTTATTGTATAGTTAAGTCTATGAATATATTATATAATCATATTTTTCAATGGACGTTTTCGTTAAAACGAGTATGAGAACATTGAGTTTGAAAAGAGACGATTTAAAAACCGGATTTCGGACTAAGCCAAGTAGAAAAATAAAAATAGCCGTAAAAACTTCTAAAACAAATCTTGCTTTGCTTGTGCTAGCTACATCTCATCAACAGCTTTTTACCATTTAAATCTGTTGTTTATGCCAATGACTTAAATGCTTACGAATGTAAACGGACATGATTAGTATGTTTATGACTTTATTTGTTAGACTGGCTCGTGTATCTTGTCAGAGACATTAACATTAACTTAATTATACCTGTGCCTTCAATTTCAATTTTATTTTTCATGACATCTCATAGTTTTCTGCTTGATGCTTGTAAACCACTTATATTATGTATCTAAAAGCCCTAAGCTAAACTTTTAGCAGATGTAATTTGTACCCTTATTCTGGTAATGCACTTTTCTTAGTATTGAAATTCAATTTCAAATTTTAAATAAGGTTAACTGCTTTTATTCATTCTCCATGTATTTAACATTTGACTTGCACGATGACGATGCAGTGCCTTGGTCCCATACTGTAGTGGTAATACTACTATGTCGCTTTTCCTCAAATTGAGTTATTCCTTTACTCTTGGGAAATAAAATCATTATTATTATTATTACTCCATTCCTTTCAATTCCTTGTATCTTGTGTGTCCTTCGACCGTTTTTAGCAAAAGGAATTCTCTATCGATCATTCATCATCATCCTTACAATAATGGAAAGTAATATTAGAAACTTTTAGCGATTTGTTTATGTAAAAGCTGTCCTTTATTTATAATATTATTACATTTATGAATAGTTGGTTGCTCCTTATTTGAAGATTGAAGTGCAATGAGGCAGTATAGTATTAACAAGTAGCAGAACAGAACAACACAAAAAAAGCAAATAATAAAATCTATATAGTAGTAGAATTGAAATATAAAGCTATAGAATTTCGATAGAATGTACAGAAGTAAGCCAAAGCTAAATCTAGAAAGATGAGAGTGAGAGAGAGAAAGGGCATTATTTTGAGCCTATTGAGAGTAATAAAGCATCTAATAAAAAGGCTCTATGGAGTATAAAATGAGTGTAATTGTGAAAGAAAAGCAAGAAGGGAGACTTAAAGCTTCTATCTATCTACTCGCTATCCAATACTACTTTTGCCTTGCCTAAATTTTACTTTGGTTTAGTTGGAATTTTCGAATATAATGAAGGGAGCTAAAAAACCGAGGAATTCATGAGTTGAGATGAAATTCAACTATTTAAAAGAAGAGTAAGATTACTTGTGGATGCTACTTTTGAGGTAGAAAGGCTGTAAGGTATGAAGGTAGCGCGTATTAGAGGGGGTACTAGTTGTACTTTAATATTACACTACTGGTTAGAACTTTGGTCTAGAGGTTGAAGTTGAAGGAGCTCTAGAAATGTGTTGATCCTTCTTCATAAAATGAACGAGATTCCGAATTCTCATGAACCCCACTCTTTCGCTCTCTTCATCTTTCTCTTAGGTATTCACGATTTAACCATCAGCATCATCATCTTTGCCATATAGCTTAAGAGGAATTGAACATAATAGAATAGTATGCATGATGATGATATTATTATTATTACACATTTTTCTATCATAGTTCGGTCGGATCGGTTTTTTGAATCTTAAGTTGTTGAGCCTTCTTGAATCTTGAATGCTCTCACAGTCACAGTAGGTATAGGTAAGTAAGGAGACTGAAAGAGAAGAGAATCAAGATTCAAAGAAGAAGGGTATTTGTTTCGTTCGGGATCTCAAGTTTCTTTCTCGATATTTAAAGCAGTTCATAAGAAGGTTTTTTTTACATGCATAAAGAAAGGAAAAAGAGAGAAGAGATTCCAAACCGACTACTGAGACTACCGATCCGAACGATGCACCGACAGACGCATGCATGCATACTAGGATTCACTTCTTTATTCAGCACCTGCGATGTAATACAATGCGATGTGAATAAAAGTAAAATGCCAAGTTAATGTGTGATACCCTTTTCTGATTCGGATTTCACAATATTGTAAAGAATTTAATGGTTGTGTAATGTAATAATGAATGATGATGCTGGATGTCTTGAAAGATGAGACAGACAGGTGACAAACTGAGATTGTAGAAGCTGAATGGATTACATTTTTATATGCTTGCTTCTTGCTTGTTGACATATGTTAGTTCACTATTTGACGTCAGATTATAAAGCTTGTGTCAAATTAGATTTTTTGGTAGCTTCCGTCAGTATGTTTTGGAAGTTAATCGCTTGCATTGAATGCATTGATGTCTATTAGTAATGAAGGTATTTATTTTTTAACTGAGTAGATTTTAGGGATTAGGGTTGAATATAGCAATTTAAAAAAAAAATAGATTAAAAATTGAAAAAAAGTAAAATTCAATCTTCAAATCAAAATTGTATGTAAAAAAACTCACGGAGAAAGTTGGAGAAAAGCGCAGTGAAAGTCCCAACTCGATTATCAAACGAGAAATGAGTGGGTAGGGCATATAGTAGAAACATATTATATTCAGTAGAGCAAATTCTATAATGAGATTGTGAAACTTTTTAAAATTTGATTACTATTTAGTGAGATGACTTTTTCCCAATTTTTCTACAACTTAATTTACAACAGTAAAAAAATTGGTAGCTTCCTTTCTCCGACTTTTATTCCGGACATCCGCCCCATCTTTCCAATTTCCAACTCCCAAACTACCTTAATAATTTCTAAAAGGGGCAAGTAGATAGTTTTTCTTTTATATTCTCTCTCAGAAAGCCCAAAAAGGCTGATTCAATGCAATGAAATAAAAAATCATTGGTTGGAATGAAATGAAAATGTAATAAAGTAAATTGTAACATAAGGAATGAAGAAATGTGTTAGTGTGATGTAATAATAAGGAGATCAGTTTTTTATGTATGTGTGTGAATGTGGATGTGGATGGTGGAGTTGAGTGCTAATACCCGTGTCCCGAGGTGGGAACGGAAATGGTTCATTCTCGTCATTCTGACCCCAGTCGACCTAACTAAATACCCACAAATGGGAGACACATTTCTATCATTCCATTTCCAGTCCAGCAGGAGTGTACTATAGCAAGTATGGGTACATTTATTGTAAACTTCCACTACTATTACTACTCCCTGCCTGCCTCTACATGGTGTAAGTCTTACAATGGCATTAGTTCAGTACTGCAAAATTCAGTAGCATTGGATTGGAAAGCTAGGAAGGAAACATCGGAACAGAGTTGCTCTTACTCGGAGCTTGTTCATAAAACCCGAATCGGGTAGGAAGGAAAAAGAAAAGGGTTGAGGTTTAGTTAGATTGAGAAAAGTACATTCAAAATAAGCACTAGTGTAGTGCATAGTGGTATTGGAATGGTATGCTTGTAGTTTTAGATAGTATGTATAATATGTATATTGTGGTGGTGGTGGTGGCAGTGGTAGAAGTGTCAGATAGGGAAAGTGAGTGCATAGGAGATATATACAATATACAAGTAAGTATAGAGTATGCATACTCCTAGCTATAGGGTAATAATAAAACTATATGTGGCCGAATATATATAAAGCAAGAGGATAGATACTGGCAATGGGGGTACACAGTTCAAGTGAAGGTAGTGAGGAGCCCGTGAGGGTTGGGCAAAGAGGGATCTCATACGATGTGGCAACAGTCAGTGGAATTGAAAATGGCTGAAGTGTAGGGTCACGAGTTGATGGAGCTGGTATAAAATTTCGAATATTTTGGAACATATCAACGCTAGTTTAGTGATTAGAGTGTTAAAAAATCATTTAAGGTCTTGGCATAACCATGGACTTATTTTCGAACGGTAAGGATCTTTTTTAAACCCATTTTTTAATCAACTTGTTACAGGCATTTGGATTCCTTTGATATTTTGTGTTATCTTTGGATTTGTTGAAATATCATCAGCATCGCTTACTACTACTACTACTACTATGTACTACATTACTACATATAGTGTGTGCTACTACTACTACAGCACCAATAACACCACCGTCATTCATATCTACCAAAAGTAATAATATTTATTGTTGTGAGCAGTAAAATACAAAATAGAGTAGAAAAGGATGAATGCATACTGCTAGTGAAGTGTATTATTATTATTATGATTTTTAATATTATTAATTAATATTATGTATTATTATTATTGCGTAAAAAGTGAAAAGTAATTTAAGTGCATCGTTAAGTTTCTTATTAAAGATCCTATTTATTGGGTTAATTGGGTTCCTATTTTGAAAAAAATGTTGAATGTAGTAGTTCATAGTTGTGCTTGCCTTGTGGTTAGTAGTACATAGAGTGTGGTATAAAACATAAAAGTCATGTTGTAAGGGCATCCTTGTTAAAGAAGAGTTTCAAAGTAATTTTATTTATTTTCTCGGTGTTCTCTTCTGTCTATGGAAAAATCTTCTTGCGTTCACAAAACAGACTCCCTTCTTTTTCTTTCTTTCTACCCGGGTTACATAGAGTCTAGAGTGTACACTTTTATTTTACCCGAATTCAGTAAATTCTCTTTAGTAGTACACAGTAGTCTGTACTACTACTGTATGCTTTCTGTGGCACTCACCGAGTACACAGGACAGGAGTAGTTTTGGTACTTTGTACTTACTCTCTTTTTCCTCGCTTCATCCTCAATCCATCCGACATCCGACAAGCTTGCATCTCTCTCTCTCTCTTTAGTAGTACGGGTAAAAAGGAGTTTAGTAATAGTCAAAAGTTTGTACTATGTATGTATATG
>JAQGAA010000802.1:0-19079 GCA_034696425.1 Isotoma viridis | reverse complement strand
GGAACAACTTGAATCAGTAGCAGGGGTATATATTTAAATTGTACTTTAATTTGTAATGTAATTTATGAAATTTGTTTTCAAAAATTCTAGCTCGCTGATGGCAGAGAAAATTTGCCACGACAAATATATTGTCCATCTCCAGAATCCGTCGAAAAGCCACAAGAACGACAACAATGGGCGAACTCAATTGAATTCTTACTATCCTGTATCGCAATGTCTGTAGGGATAGGGAATTTTTATAGATTTCCTTACGTTGCTTATGAAAATGGTGGGGGTGCTTTCCTCATCCCATACTTAATTGTTCTAACATTCATTGGAAGACCAGTATATTTTCTAGAGTTGTCCTTGGGGCAATTTTGCTCTTTCGGTCAGGTAAAGTGTTGGAAACTTGCTCCATTTTTTAAAGGTTAGTAACTATTAAACCTATAGACATTACTGTAGCTATTTAAATTTTAGGAGAATATTTAAATTTCCAAATTTCTGTTTTTACTCTTTTTTTTGTTTTCAGGAGTTGGATATGGATCTACACTAGCCACGTTTTCTGTTCAATCTTACTATGTGTCGGTAATGGCACTAACTGTTTTTTATTTGTTTGCTTCGTTTCAAAAACAATTACCGTGGTCCGAATGTGATCCAGTTTGGGCTGGTAATAGTACTTGTGATAATTTAAAACAACTTTTTGATAACGATACAATAATGGCAAATAATTCACAAAGGATAAACTTACCCCAACTTTACTTTGAGTAAGTTTTTTGTACTTACCATCTATCTATATAATTACTATTATAAAAATTCAAGATATTGTATTATAATTTTAAAAACCCACACATAGAAACGAAGTCCTAAAGCAATACACAACTATTGACAACGGAATTGGTGCACCAGAATGGCGTTTGACTTTATGTTATCTTGTTTCGTGGATAGCTGTTTATCTGTCAATAGTGAAAGGAGTTAAAAGTTATGGCAAAGTTGCCTATTTTACTGCAATTTATCCCTATGTTGTGTTAATAGTTTTACTTATATTTGGATCAATGAGGGATGGGGCTGTTGATGGAATATTGTATTTTTTTACTCCTCAATGGGACAGGATGTATGACCCAAAGGTAGCAAATAACTTTTTTTTACTATAATAATTCATGAATAATTATAAATAAACCGATTAACATATTGTTTCTAAAGGTATGGTATGCTGCAGTTAGTCAATGTTTCTTTTCATTGGGCCCTGGCTTCGGTCCAATCATCATGTATGCTTCACATAATCCCTTCCGACATAATGTTTACAGGCGGGTGAATTATTTAATTAATAAAATTTGATATTTTTATTAGAGTATATAAAAGGACATTAATTTTTATTATACAGAGATGCTTGGATAATCAGTTTTATGGATACATTTACAAGTCTTCTTGCTGGCCTTGTGGTATTTTCCATTCTGGGGAACTTGGCCCACATACAGGGTGTGCATATCTCGGAAGTTGCTACATCTGGACCAGGTCTTGTTTTTGTATCCTACGCGGATGCGCTTTCAAAATTTGAATATGTCCCTCAGGTATCAAAAAAATCATATACAAGAATACACAATGTATTATTTATAAAATGTTAATGTAAATTCATTTATAGCTGTTTTCGGTGTTATTCTTCCTGATGTTATTTTCGCTCGGTGTAGGAAGTGCAGTTTCATTTCAACTAGCAATTACCACTGTTCTTTGGGAACAGTTTCCTAAAGTTTCAAAATTCTGGATTACCACTTTACTTTGTATTGCTTGCTTTCTAATCGGACTTATTTATGTCACTCCTGTAAGAAAGTATTTTAACTCCAATTACGAAATTTTTTGAATTTTTATAAAATAGACAAGTTAATTTTACATGAAATTTACTAGGGTGGCCAACATATGTTTAAACTGGTAGACAATTTTGGAGGAAATTTTGTCGTTTATGTGCTAGCGTCGTTAGAAGTAATTGGAATCTGTTGGATTTATGGGCTCAAAAACATTTGTCGTGATATCGAATTCATGTTAGGCATAAAAATTGGTTGGTATTGGAAGTTTTGCTGGGGTGTTTTTATTCCCGTCGTACTAATTGTGATTCTGTTTTATTCGTTTGCGGTTTCGGAAACTTTAAAACATAATGGTGTAGAACTTCCTAAAATAGCTATTGGTAAATGTTTTTTTGATTTTATAAATAATTATTTTTTAAAAATGTACATTGTCTTTTCGTTTTAATGTATAAGATTTTATTTTTAGCCTGTGGATGGCTGTTGGCAGCGGTGTGCATAGGCTGTGTTCCTGCATTTGCTCTACATTCTTTTCTTAAAAGTGAAGGCGATACTTTTAGTGAGGTAATTGAATTTGAAAAAAAATTTTAAAAAAAAATGATAACACTAAACAATCATTGTTAAAATTTATTAGAAATTAAAAACTTCTATGCTACCAAGAGACGATTGGGGTCCAAGAGAAATTGATACTTATGCAGATTGGTTATCATTTAAAATAAAAGATTTGTAAAAGTATTTTGTTGATTTTAATAAACCAACCAATTGATTTTAATGTCGTATTTCCTTCAAGTATTTTATTTTATGGAACTAATAATGTCATCAGATTATAAGACTGGTACGCGTTTGCCAGGGTCATCCGTCTACTGTCCTGCCAAATAAGTTCTTTATACACTGGAAATTTTTGTTAGTTATTTACAATAAAATTGTATTTTAGTGTTGATGAAAATTACTTAATTTCTATAATTCATGATTTTAATGCTAACGTTTGTTTGTTATATATGTTGTGTGTAACCTTTTCAATGGAGACATAAACACGTTCACTAGCTTCTTCAGAATGACAAATTTTAATTTTTATATAATAATTATTAGTGTAATTGCGTACAACAAATTCATTAAAACTTCGACACTCAAAATGAACAGTTTGACGAATTATAACATTCAACTGTTCAATTGCATTACACTTTTTCTACAATCTAAATTTCAAAACTCGTTAATGTTCACAATTAATTTTAATTCTTAAAGTAGCCATTATCTTTTGACCTCTAAATGTACATAGTCTAGGTAAAGTTTAAATCAAGTTGAAATGTAGACATTGGCAAGGTATCATGTGCATCAGCCAGATTTCTAACTAGCTACAAAAGAGTCGTCTCTTAGAAATAGGAAATCGTATAAAGTTTAAACATATGAACATATTTAAAATCCACAAATCCAACGTTTTTTGAAATAAACACAACGTCTGTCTGACAAGAGATACTTGTACCTAATAATTCAACTTGTACTTGATCAAACAGACACTTTAGAAAAGTTTATATAAACATAAAATAACTAACAAAAGAATTATTTAAAACTTATCGTATTATTATGAATTATAACTTGTGACACTTTTTATGAATTGTTGGCATTATTTTGTGAAGTATTGGCTTCATCTCGGTTACGAGTTGTCGAAGAGTTATTTGATGATAGTACATGACCGGTTGTATCTGATATTATAATAATTTGTCGATGGTTCAATTCAAAGTTGTCAGGTATTACAGGTATCATAAAATCATCCATATGGAAATACGACAAATGTTGACCTGTTGGAACATTACAAAGTAAATTGTATTAATTAGATGTGTGTCTTGTAATTCTACTTAAGCAAGGTGGGTTTTAAATAGATTACATTTTATTTGCTTAAAAAAATATATACTAGTACCGAGTTGTATAACACTTCTGTCCTGCAATGTCAAATTATCTTCTAGTTGTTGACTTTGTTCAGTTTGAAACACTGCTTCACATACCTCTCGTTCTTTTAATGCAGCTAATCGTTCTTTTCTGTAAGAGTCAGGCAATGTAGAGTAGAAAGTAGCAATTTCTTTGTTCAATTCATCCATTTCCATAAAAGTTTCGTCAATGAAACTCCTGCATACCGGACAATCTAACTTTGACTCTGCTATCCACCTGAAGATGCAATGATGACAAAACACATGCCCGGACTCACAAGTAGTCTTTACTGGCTAATAATTAATTTAATTAAACATTAGCATTTAAGTCTGTAGCATGTGAATTAATTAATAAGAAGTTATTACCTGAATCAAGGTGTCAAGACATATTGGACATTCGTAGTCCAACAATTGTTGTTTTTCTCCCAAAGACAATTCTTTCTCACCCTCTTCTTTTGTTTGTGTTGGAGAATTCATAATTACACTTTTAACAGTTAAGAGTGACGTACAAAAATATTTGCAAATCTTCAGTTGACAGAATAAATCTTCACAGTCGAAACCAAAAAAAAAATGAAAAGAATACAAGGATGAAGTAAGGGTGATTAAACAACAACGATGGAATATCTGAACTGAATAATCGAAATATGAGAGCTAAAAAGTTATAGAGATTACTATTGCTTTTCATTGTATGACATTGATTCTCATAAATGCTTGAGTTTATACGAGTCAGTATACTTATTAAGTATTGTAGATGTGTCTCTTCTTATACTTTACTGATTGAACATTGGACAAAAATAATTAAAGTACCAATGTTAATATTTTCTTATTTTTTTCAAGAGCTCAAATTCTAAATATAGATTTTTGTTTATGTAAATAAGGTACATAACCTTGTTGATTAGCTGATAAGCAAAATTGAACAAATTTAAATTGTCATTGACTTAAAATATATACGTACATGTAATTTCAAGCAGAAGTATTCCAGAATTACTCACAATAAACTAACAATGCGTGTTTGTTTCACTATCATCTCCGGTTTTATTGAGCGATAACTCAAAAACTCAAACAAACAATTAGCAACTACTGACCAAATTATCAGTTTGGAATAGGAAATATTGTAAGAGTAAGAGAGAGAGAGAAAAAGTATGCAGCTCGCACAGTAGCATCTTTGTCATTATAGAAAAAGTTCACTAGTTGAAAAATTGCTATATCTTTTTTAGAAAAAAAGGTATGAAATACCACTAAAACCATGTAAAAATCCGCCAACATTGTATTGCCCAAGTCTGTTAGTAGGTCGTGAGTTAACATGGGAAAATGTACCTTCTCTCTTGCTCCTCTAAAACTTAAGCCTGCAGGTGCCCACATGTTAAATTTAACATTTTCCACTCATCTATATCTTGAGTTGAACCGTATATTCTGAACTAATAATTTAAACTAAATATCTGACTCTACTCTCTCTGTTAAGTTTAAAGCAGCACTTGTAACGCTTCTCATGAATGCATTGCAATTATTTATGTCAAATGTTTTTTAATAGCCACAAGTGTTTTTTATTCAATGATGAAGATGAAATGAATAAAGATGGAAATTGTTCTTATGACATTCTACTAAAGATGTGGATTGAATTTGAAAAATTCGTTGTACTACAGTTCTTATATTTTAATAATAGTTTTTTATTTTGAAATTAATTAAAAAAATAAATATCCATTATTAGTGGTGTTCATTTACTTTTCTGTATGATCCAAGCGTATGTATAAAAGACAAGTAAAAGCTCTATTGTCAGCTAATTGAATAAAGTATGTTAATTTATTTCAAGTACAATTTAACTTTTTTATGGATAAATAAACACACTTAAAAGTGTCATTTTCAGACTTTTTTAAAACTAATGTAATTGATGGTTTCATAAATTTATAATCTTTAAGAAGAGTGTCTACTATGAGTGAAAAAGCATTTACATCCATTTATTCATTGATTAAATAAAGGTTAAAAAGGTTTCAAAGAACCGTTGGTGGTGAACCTAATCAAACCTAAATCTCTTTAACGGTTAAGAATTAATAATTCGTAATTTATTAATGGGCATTATTCTTGGACTTTTTTCAAAAGCAGTTCCATTATGAACAGTCAATTTCATGTAGTCTAATTCGAAATAATTTGCATCAAAAATGTATTTGCAATAGGCTTTTAATTTCATTAAAATGATTCTTTGAAAGGTTGAGTAGGTGGCATAGGTGATTGTAGTGTAGTGTATAATGTATTTGTGATATGCAGCTCCTCTTTTATTCAAATTCGAATTTTTAATTTAAACTATTTTTGTACCCATGGTCAACCTTCAGACTATTCAGCCTCATTATTCCGGTCCAGTGTAAATTTGCGCTTCAGACAGATCATGAAAAAAGTACTTATAAACTTGAGCGTATGCATATCGCATAGAATTCTCGTCGTCACAACTCATCGAATCCTCTCACTCTAAAGTTTTGGATTGCAAACTCGTGTTCTTTTGATTGCGTGTGTTTAATTTTCTTACCTGTTTTTTGTCTTGAATCTACTGAAACAAATGACCTAAATATCTAAAAAACCTAAAAGTTTTGATGAGAAAGAAAAACCTCTCGCATCATGATAAAAACATGGAAATGAATGGAAAGAAACAGTACATGTTCCTTGTGCTGTTCCAGCAAAATGTTGTTGCGCAAATACTACATATATTGTAATTGCTTTGGTTACAATAGAACAAAGCAAAGAACGTAAGTGTAATTTTCATTATAATAATCTTTCTCAAATATGACATACAAAGGGTCACATTTAGACAATTTAGACTTAATGACTATACTAGTTTATTTAAATAAATATGTATTAAAAATACTTTACTTAAGGTTAATTGCAACAAGTATGCGTATATGGTTTTAGAAATTTATTCAATTGTACTTTTAATTCGATTGGGAACATGTTGTCCAAAATAGTAAAATTCAGCCTTTGTTAATTCATCATCAGTTCTTACTGCATAAAATATAAATTCTGTTTTTTGTATTATTTTCCTGTAAACTGATTTATTATTTTGAATGGAGGGTTGTGGGTTTAGCAATGTAGCAACAAATCGAATGTTATAGAAAAGTCGTAATTGCTTATGGTAATTTTTTATCGTCATTACTTTTTATTGTTTATATAAATTCGTAATTGTAACATAATGATAATACTAAAATTTACATTTTTAATGTAACAATCAATATCCCATATTTCGAGTCCAGTCAGGTCAAACGCATGATTTAAAGTGTTTAAGTGACCGTCTAATGAGGTTTTCTTCTGAAATCATATACGAATCAGCTCCTGATTATTATCCATATATTCGACAGTAAAAAAATCGTGTATTGCCTTCGATTTCTACTGTGTTTATGATTGGGTATAAATCTTATACAAATGAAACCTTATTGTAGGACTTTCAATTTTAATTAATTGATATTTTCCACTACAATGATTATAAATCCACTGAATTTCACAAGCTTGATGTAACAATTATTTTGGTAGCATATGGTAAAAGCATTTAGAAAATATGAAACATCTGTGCGGCATTAATTTTTAATGTATTTTAAACCATATCAAATTAAGAAAAAATATTATAGTAATAACAAATAAAACATTATTTCCAGACATTAAATATCCGATGCTATTGTTTCAATTTGCAAACGATTGAGGAAAAAATTCTCATGACTCCTGGATTTGCCAAAAAGATATAATAATATATAATTAATTTGAATTTAAACTGTCGGTTGCAGTGGAAGGACAAATGTAGATTTATTAATTATTTTTTACCATGTTGTCACTAAAATCTTCTTTAAGGATAGGCAACCCATAAATTTAACTAATCATTAGCTTTACTGTAATATCTACCACTAAAAATTACTTTGTATGAACTACTCTGTTTTTGCAAATAATCTCCCCTTCAATTCTATATGAGGTTTAAAACAATAATACAGCATAAACTCCTATGTTGAGTTTAATGTTATGTACAATTAAATTTCCTACTTTCAACTAACGAGAATTTCTTCGTGAGGCATAAAAACACATCAATACTTAAAAAGGAAATATACTTAATCAATAATTTACTTTTAAAGCACGCATTACATTTTCACTCGTTAAATAGACATTACAATTTATTTTATTAAAAAGGAAAAGTAGGAAACATAAAAAGATTGTTGCAATCCCATTCATTAAAATATTTTTGTTTTCAGGTTTAGTTTATAACTTTTATTTATAAGTTGCTGTCTATAAATTGAAAGAGACTCATTCGAATTATTGACTCTTTCCTTACCTGTTCTTCTTTAAGTAGCCTCATTAATAATCTTGTAATTGTAATTCTTTTCGATATTGTAAATTGAGTTTTAATTTGAGAAAAGGGAGACGAGTCCTGAAAATTTACTCCTTAACCACTGTACCAGGCCACTGTAGAGTTACACCCAAATAAATATAGTCCATTTTGTAGATTCTGTTTACAATTATTTAGAGTGACTTTAGCAAAAATTATAAGGTAATTTTTTTTACTAACATTTTTATTTGAATCTTAAAACGCTGATAAGGTTAGTTTATTTAAATCTTTGTCATTTTATTGAAAGAAAGTTTAAGTATTCATTGGGCTATGAAACTTTACTTTTATTCAGCATTTTCCGGTCCAACTACTGTACAAGTGCGAAAAAAATAAAAGTACTTCTACTTTTTTTTTTAATTTCAAAATATTAAACTTTTAAATACTCGATACTAAATCGTTAAACATTATACGCGGCCCATATACTACTACTACCAATCATCTTCCATTTTTAAATTAGTGTCACCGACGTGATTGTTACATCCGATTGTTTGGTAAATGAATTTCGTTTTTAATAGCATTTAAATCTGTTTTCCAAAAGTCAAAGCAACTGTAGATTTATTATTTTTGTTTGGAAATGTAAATCATTCAACCCTTATAGTAAGAAATATAAACTTTGGCTCAATAATTATTTTTTTAGAAAAACATAAATTCAAATTTTGTATTAAGTTTAGTTTTATTATATTCTTGAAATCATTGAATTCTTTAACAAATGTAAAAGTTTCCAAGTGAATTTTGCTTGTTAAAATTGCAAGTCTATCTGTTTGTTTTTTGTACGAACCCTGCTTTTTGAGTAAAATCACATACTAGTTAACAAAAAAAAAAAATAATATTTTTGTTTGCTTTTCTGAATATTCAATTTGAGTTTTGTACTTGCTCTGTGTAGTAGTTTTTTGTTAATTTATGCAGATTTATGTTAGTTTTTTTTTAAATTTATTTTGTTAGATACTGGATTGGTGTTTTACACGGGAAACACTGGCACTAAAAGGATACTGTTTACACCCGCTTAGAAGCAAATTTACCTTCAACTACCTGTTGAGGTCAGAGGTACCGGGTCGAGTAGGTCTTGAAATATTCTACTAGTTTATTAATGATTAATTTGAAAAATATAACCCCACTCCCGTTTTCCGTTCCTGTACATGTGTCCTCTCTCCTAGCATTACATTGATTTTGGCTTAATAATTTAGCAAAATAAACTGTTAAACTATAAAAGTTTTCCATATTAAAATTAACTAATCTTGAGTATTATAATGTCACACAAACAAAACATAAACGTTAATACTAACAATAGCCTTTCTCATTCTTCATCCTCTAAAAGTAATTCTCCTTCTGTTCCAACACCTTCCTCAAAAACCAACTCCATAACTACTACTAACGTAGACCCAACTCATTCAAAATCAACAAATAAAATAAATCCCATTCCTAAAACAAAAAGTACCTTTGCAATCCCCAAAGTTTCATCCCTACGACCAGGTGAAACCAATGAATTCGGATCTCCAACTGATGTTAAATCATCAGAGAAAAATAAAGGCATAATTCAAGAAACTAGTGAGTCATCTCCAAAAAATCTACCCCAGATAAAACAAAGAGTAAGCAGATCGAATGAAAGAAATTCTTTGCGAATAAGTTCTAGACGACCTACATACTTTTTTATGCGAGATGCCGGCCCAATGTGTAAAATAATGTGAGAAATTAAAGGGAGCTTAAACTTATCCTAAATATATAAAAATCCAAAGACATCCTTACAAACAATTCTTGTCTTAATTAGCAGTTGAAAAGAAACCCTAAAACATAATCTAAATCTTACGTCATTCCTTTAATAATTCTTTAAAAATTAACAATATTCATTCAATTGACAAATTAAGTTAGCTGGTGAAATTTTAAATGAAAACAATAAATTAAATTCAATAAAGTTTGTTTGTTTTGAAAGTTAACAAATACAATTGTAATCCACTACAGTAACAGTGATTTTTAATTAATAGAATCTGATAGGGATGTGTGATACATGGACTATAAGCATGAGACACTGCCGATTACATAACGAAAGGGACTTGTGTTTAAATAAATAAAGTTATTATTGTTCTATTGTCTATATTGCATCTTACCAACTTGATTTAATAGATAAAACAATGAACAACAATCCTTGCGAATATTTAATTAAGCAAAGGGAATTAGTTATGCCTGATGGAACCGTTTTACTTGAAGTATGGCCAAACAACAATAGTAGAGTAATAGTGAGAAACAATTAAACCGAGAAAATAATTACTGACACTGGCAGATCAGCTAAATCATGAGCCCTTGAAATATCTACAAAAAACGTCTTCCAAAAGCAACACTTTTGCTTAGCAAAGCTCATCAGAGTATAATCAATCCATTCAAAGACTAATTAATTCAAGGAAATATCCAAGCCATTGCTCAATTACCAATTCAATCTTGGGTTAATCACCACAAACGCATCGACCAAGAAGATTGTATTGAATGCCCAAATTTACTTGAAAAATTATTTTGTTTCTTATCTTGTGTAAAAAATAGATTTGCAGTTGATAGTTTGCATAGATTAGTAGTTGACGATCACAGAAAGGTTAAAGTGAACATTGGACCACTAAGCAAACCTTCAGAACTATTATTTGAAGCAACGTATAAAAATTTCCTGCATGGAATACATGTTCCGGTGAATAAAATTCTAAACAAAAATCAAATCCCTCAACAACAACAGAAGATAGCAAACATTGAATCAGTAATGCCTTTTGTAACCCAAGTTCCCCCTTCTTATGCTCCCATAAACACATTTCGTACTACATGTTACTCTTCTCCTGTTCCATCAACACAATCGTACAATTCTGTCTCCCTATCTTCAAAAAAAAGATTAAATGAGTTAGATCTGTATACCATTCAATCAGAACCTGGAACCCAATTAAACCAAAACAAAGAAGACACATAAACCTTCAAACACAAAATTCATAATTCTACATATTCTGCTATTGTAATTCTCATCCTTTTTCTCCTTAATAATCAGTGTGGTAACTAAATTACCATTGCTGAAAATTTAAAAATAAAAAATAAAAATAAAACTGTAAATAAAACCATCGAGAAGCTGAATGAGAAGGTCAATCGGCACTTACGAAAAGCGTCTTAAAATGAAGCAGTTTATGTTCAACAACAATTTGAATATGACAGTTTAGGTTAACTCACAATGCTAACCAATTACGAGGTTCGATTACGATCAAAAATTTTCATCTACGTCAAAAATTCATAACAAAAAGGGATTTCAAAAAAAAGTGATTTACTCCGTTTTATGAGAATCTTTAAATTTAAAAAATTGAAATATTAAATTTATGTTTAAAAATCTTAAATGGAAATGATAAACTTTCACATATGATAATCTTTCAATAACAATCCATAAAGCAGAGTACATACATGTTTTTAATATTCCAATTCTACATCGTAATCTGGTTGCACTGTTAGTCTAGCCTAGTCTTTATTATAATTTTTATAAAACCGATCTTAAGATTTTGCATTTGTGTGTTAAACAATTTAAATATTTTAAGGACTCAAAAGGTAATTAGGATTAAGGGTAATAATTAGTTCTAATCATATTTATTAATTTACGAAACTTTTGAGTTGAAAATAATTGTTTAGGCTTATTCAATTTGCAGGATACTAACACTGATTTAAAACATTTAAAGTAGTATTTAAAAAAACTATAATGATGTTTGAGAAAGTTTTGATTGTTCATGAGACATTATTTGCTTTTATTATGCTTCTATATTTTTGATTTAGTTCTAGTAAAGGTAATAAACAAGTAAAATGTAAACTTTCGAATTTCCTATTTCAGTTGTTTCAGTGTAATCATTTTTTTATTGTCATCGCTATTGGAAATTTTTTGAAGTTAATGAAAAAGTTCAAATGACCGATATATGTTAAATATATTATATGAAGGTCGATGCATTCCGATTTAGTTACATAACATTTCATAGTAGATAAACAAACAATGACAACACAAACTCGTAAAGAATTTATCTATAATATTTTTATTTGAAGTACAAAATAGTTAAAACGAAAAAATCCAAATATTTATCTAAAAGTATACTAACTAATCCAATAAATATTGCAGAAAATATTCTTTCGTTTAGCTGTTTTTACTTCACTGGTAAAGGAAATGCGTATGGCAAAAACCTTTAAAGGTCAGCAATTTGCGGTCACAAATGTGTGGCTGGAAAATACCACTTATCCCTTGAGCCAAGCTTAGTGTTTATCACATTGAAACAATGAATTTTTACCGTTGCGGAATTGGTTGTTAAATTTTTTTTATTATTTTTAAACAAAGGTAAATGGATAAGGAGTTTTACTATTTAATATATTGCTCTTTTTGTGCGTGTAAAAATGTGTTTAATATTATTGTATGAAAAATTTAAATTGATTTGTGGAAAAGATGTGGAACATAAAATCTTGAAAATATTACAATCTCGAAAAAATATATAACATGGAAAAATAACGTCGAAACACAAATACATCGAATCCATTGTTTTTTAAAAACTCATTCGATTTTATTACATTTAAGTAAATAAGAGTTTAAGTAAATCTTTTGTAAAAAACATGAAGAATTTGTCAGGTAACTGTCTTTATATAACCATTTGGAGTACCTCAAAATGGCAGAACAAAACGTTTGATTAAGTAGCAGTGCATATTTTTTTGGAATGAATATCGTTGGGGTTATAAGGATTGATTTTGAAAATATCATACTTATGGAAAACATGCCCAACTCCTATTCATATTTCCAGTACAATTAAAGCTTTCAAGTCTGAAACCTACCTGTGTAACTGCAATTCGGTCGAGCGGAGATTTGCTTTCTTCGTGAATATTTTTTATTAATTCCCCTGTTTTTGCAAACATTTGTAAGAGCTTGTTATTTACCCTATAGTGTCTTTGAAATTGTCAGAAAGTAAAAAGTTCCTTCGGCTTTCATGCTCTGTTCCTTTAACCCATGTGCAAAATTTACGTCTTTAACTTTTGCAATGAATCTGTAAACACAAGTGTCTACAAAACAACAAACCATACCCTCTGGTCTCCGAAATTGTGAAAGTATGACATTTAATGAATGATTTCATATTGGAAGTTTTTGCCATTTGAGGTTTTTTTTTATTCTATATTTTTTTTATCGAGATTTTGTCTTTATCAAGGTTTCTGCGTAGGTATTCTATCTCGAGTGACACCTACTCAAGCATGAGAGATTTTTCTCTAAACCCATAATCAGAGTTGCAACAGACGAAATTTTGATCAGTGAACGTTAAAATGAAAAATTATCAAATCCAATTAGTTATCGTTAATTGTATGTCACTCAAGACATGTTCTGTATTCTATAGAGTACGATAAAGAGTATATGTGTTTTGTTATTATTTTGCAACAATTACAATAAAGGATTTAAGTCAGCGAAAACGGTTTCATGTAAAACTTAATGCCGTGCAGATGCAAAAAGGTATGGTTATGCAAGAATTAGAATTTATTCTATTATTGCTTTTTTTGAGATTAAATTTTGAAGTGAATGGTCTACAATCTTATCATTTTTGATTAGTTTACGAGATGTAACAGGAAATCCTAACTAGGAAGAGATAAATAAAGGGCAATAAGCAGCACTTTGTATGGATTATATAAATGAGGTTATGCACTTTTTCAGTTTATACAAAAGTAATTTTACGAATGGGTCAACCTTATATTTTTATACTAAATAAGATGTGGTCTATGACTTGAGAGAGTCAGATTTAACGTGTTTAAAGCACAACGCAGGAGATTGCATAATTTGTAAAGGTTGTTCTGATAGTTGTTGTTGAATGAAAATGCACAATTAATTGTACGATGAAATCCAGAGTTTAGGTACTAAGACGTCAACCTTGTATTTTTATACTAAATAAGATGTGGTCCATTACATGAGAGAGTCAGATTTAACGTGTTTATATCACAACGCAGGAGATTGCATAATTTATGTGATTGAATTGTAGCATTAATAGGGAAAGCACTCTTACGAAGACCTTATAAACTTACATAGTCAGCCCTTTCATAAAAATTAAAAAACTTTGGTTAGCTTTGGTTAAATAATAGCTCTAGTTCCAAAACTCATGTACCGCATAATCAATATCCTTTATTAGTAATTATTAACTACAACGTCATTAACTTACTAACGAAAAAACGAGTACAATAGAACGATAGTATGGAGTATATTTTAAACTTTTATATTAACCATGACTGTCTTTACCATTTTTTATTTTTGAGCTATTCATGAGGTTAGACAGCGTGTGAAACCAGGTAGAGTTTTATGTATCAAAGTTCCTGGTGTACTCTTCATGTCTTTTCATCTTTATTTCTTCAACAGTACCTTTGTCATTGTAAACTATGAATTTTTAAACCTAAATCGTAATAGATAATATACTCTTTAAATTTCAAGTAATTAATCAATTAGTTTTTCGAAATATTTAAATATTTTTGTTTCTTCTAACAATTAGGTTTTGCCCCTATGACTCCATTAACTGGTGAATGTTGAAAGTTTGGGTTTATAAGATTCTTTTGCCCTTTTTTGCCAGGTAGCAACAATAGGTTTTCATTGCAACGGATTGCTTGTCGTAATCCATTCTTATATTCCTAGATATCGATGTTGTCCTATTCTGCATCCTTCTCTCTTGCACCAGTAATACGTCAAGGTATAATCCATACTATTTCTACCTTTATCATAGTTTACAACTTCAGATACTGTTAAGCCACTATTGTAAACTTATGAAACTGAAAAAATATTTAATTACAAAATTTAGAAAAGATTGTAGAACACTTTTCATTATAAAAAATGTTAAAAGTGAAGAATAAAAGGAAATTATACTAATGAGGAGATGCTGATGCAACTACTATGTATTATTTGTGTAATGTTTATCCTGAATAAAATTTACGTTTTTTAATTTATAAATAGGTATAAAAAAATATTATGTATGACATAGTGCGGAGATTTAGGAGTAATCGTAATGTACTTTTCATAATCTCAAAGCCTACAAAAGTGTTTGTGACCATACACAAGAGGAGTGATGCTCCAAATCTTGGCTGGTCCAAGCTGAACGTAATTAATTAGTACTTATTAAATTCAAAAAAAGAGTTAATTAAAAGTTTTAAATCACATAAAAACTGAAAGTATGATTGCGTTTTTATAAATATACATACCTTGGTAGGAATTTAATCATCAATAACGGTACTCTGAAGATCAAACTACTTTTTTGTTTCGTCACCTATAGTGACAAGTCATATATCATTCAAAAGAGGAAGGTCAGGGCTAGACCAAATAGGCCATTAAAAGTTTGACATTTGACCCCAACACCCCTCTGCAGGGCCCTACTTTCCCCATAGACAGAGGTCGAATTTTCATCACTAAAGGTCATGACACATGATATATGTGTATTTTGACGAGACAAACATTTCTTATACCAAGACTTTTGACCTGTGACCTTCAGGTCAAAAGTTATGAATAAAAAACCAAATTTTTCTATTAGAACTATATGAGACAAAAAAGATAAATACATTAAAATATCTCTCACTCAGAAACTGAAATAGTACAGTAACGGATTTATTTTTTATTCTTCACGTTGAGCTTTTTTATTTACAAAAATGGTTCGTTCATAAATCACGGCCATTAAAGAGAGCTCATCATTCGATTTTAGTGACCTCAGAGGGTCAAAGGTCATCAATTATCGACGGGTTCATCCCGTTCGTAGAACGAGCTTTAGTCTAATATTCACTATGGTCTAAACAAAACATTGAGTATTTTCAACACTGTTTTATAATCACTAGTAAAAAACGGTTATTCATGTAGAGGTATAAATTTATGAATTTTCTAGCATTGACGGTTAATGGATCGCCAATGTACAACATGAGTTGTCGTTAAATATGAATTACAAAAAAAAATAATATTAAAAAAAACAAGTGTTATCCATATTTGTACACAAATAATAACAATCCTCATATAAGATCAAGTAATTTAAACTTCAGCACTAGAATCATCGGGGAATGAATGTTTTGAATGAATGAACAACGAAAAAAGGCATTTCCTGAAAACTGTTGCTTATAAGCAAATACTGTTAAAAATGTTTACAGATTACATAAACGATAAACCTGTTAATTATATATTATAAGCGTGAAATGTTTTATGCAAGCAAGCAGATTAAAAGTCAGTGACGAGTGACGACCTTTTCTTTTTGCCATAATTTGTCAAGATAATATTAGTAGATTATATAAAATTTGCTCAATCATAACACAGCGTTTTAAACGTAGTGACGAATAAATAATGCAATTGTAAGAAATTGAATAGTCGATTATATTTCAAATAATTAGGGTATGGGACAATGTGTAATGGTATTGGTGGTTTACATTTTGGACTAACTTGGATGTGTTGTACTTTATGGACCCATCAGATTTTGCCTGTATCTTGTGGAACCTATTTTATGCCAATATTTTAGACTCTGATGAAATGTAATGAATTTTTTTAATAACCCAATAAAAAAGGTCAAAACCAGGTAACTGGTTATGTTTTTAACCCGCTATAGTATATTTATTCATAGGATTCATCAAATTATCCAATTAGTCAACCAGTAGGTTTCTTTTTTGTTATGATTACATCAAATTTTGATTTTTGTTGAATATTTTTATTTTCTAAATTTAAATTTTTTAGTTTATAAAGGTCAGATTTTTAAATATGGATGATGGAACTGTTTTTGTAAAAATTTATCTTTAGTTGAACTCTTTGGCTAATATTTTATTGTATATACAAGTATGGTCATAAAACATTTAACTTTCTACGACTAACAAACTAGTTAATTAATAAAAACTTTTATTCATTATGAGATTAAAGATTTGAATAGTTTGAAAAATAGCTAGATCAATATATTGTTTTCTTGTATATAAACAACTAGTAAATGTAAACACATGGATATATTTAAAGTTTACAAATGCTTGGGTAAGGATTAAGTTGGTTTTTAGAAGATAGAATTGTTGAATTAAGTTAAGAAATATAACAGTCCCGTTACAGTTAGTAGAACTTTATTACTAAACGAGTTAAAGTAGCTTTTATTCTTGCATGTCCTTAAAGGAATTAAAATATTTACATAAGAAGCCATGTTACGAACTTTTTTCAAGCAATTACTAAAAAACTACATTTACTATATTTGGAATAATCGGACTAATGACATGTATACAGTTTAACTAAACAACTCCCCATGATACTTTTTTAAACAAGATGTATTTACCTTCACTGTCTGTTGACCGTTAATGTTGTTAAAGGAACTGTTAAACCCGAATCGAACAAGGCCAAGTCTCGTTCCACAAAGTTTAGAATAATGCCGACAGCACGATGTTTGTCATAATTTTTGAATTCAAATTCAACCAAGTCACTCTTTTCAAGACATTCCTGTTGCTTTAATAGTTCACTTTGTTGTAAATTCTGCATCTGAAATTTAATATATCAAAAACATAATATTAAATGTGAGAGGTGAGCAGCGGTTCTTGTGATCAACTGATTCAATTTCATTTATCATGTTTTTGTCTAGATTCACAATTTGTTGACCAATTCATTAGTTGGTCCACTTGGTTGCGTATCAGTGATTTCGACATGAGAGGCCACTGAGGATTTACTTTTTGATCTTGTAATGACTCCTGTTGAAGCTGTATACTTTTTTTTTGATTTCTTTGTTTCAAAAAACCATCCAAGTCATCCTGTTAGCCGTTGCAGCTTCTTCGTATAGTGTGTTTATAGTATTTCTCTTTCTCTTTGGTCTACCATCACTCTAATTCCGTTTAGGCTTTGGTAATTGATAATAAATCCTCTCGTTTGAATGATCCATCTAATTAAATCCTATTATGAATGTTGGTAGAGCTCTTATTTGTCAATGTTTCTAAAATATATATCCAGTGTCCTACAGTTACAGTTCTACAAAAATTTAATGTGTATCCAAGGTCAAAATTCAGGGTCGAATATATTTTGAATGAGAGTAAACTTTACAACACAAACCAACACTTTTCTTTCTCATATGTGTTTTATAATGCATGCTGTTTTACAACTAACAGTATGGCATTGTTTGTGTTTGTATTAAATCCAGCAAACTGGACTATTTTATCTTTTGGATATTATTACTTTTCTGAATAATAAATACATAATAAAAAACAAAATCAGCAGAAACACATTTAGTAATTTCTCCGTTTAAATTATATTCCTATTCTACAAAACTATGTACTCTCAGCTTTATAATTCAAATTTACAATACAACTAATAGAAAAACACTACCTGGTGTTGGTGTATATAATTAATTAACACTCTTAATGGAATTAAAATAAATAAAAGGATAATAAAAACTGAAAAACAACAAAGATTTTTACAATTGTTTTAAATCTCGCGCCTAAAATAAATTAAAAAACAATATAGCCTACATTATTTATCTCAAAATAATGTAGTAATATGCATTACAGATTTTTTCGTATATGAATGTAGATATGTATTCGAGACATAAACAAGCAACAAAAAGCTCATAAACATCCAGCAACCTGTGGTCATTTAAAAGACATATATAGTTTAATATGAATAATCTTTGAACAATTTGTTACAACTAATTATACAAATCATCTAAACTTGCCAAGCCAAATTTTGAAAAGGGTCCATACTGCTATCCTGTGGGTACCTGAAACAAATTGACAAATTCAGCATTCACAAGTATGAGGGAACGGATGTCTTGTTAATATTTCAACGTTGATCAACGCATAAAACTATAAACATTCTTGAATACTAAGTTTACTACGTTCTACTACATTATTAAAATTAATATATATTGTTACTTAATCCTGATCCTGATCATAAGTATAATATGATAAACGTCGAACATAGAGTCAAATGTTCAGTGTGTTTTTAGAACCATATGTGAAACTTATTGATTCATTTCGTTATTAAGTTCTAGTTACTTACTACATCATTCAACAGTGGGTGGTTCCGTATTTCCTTCACTGGAGGTAACAATTGGATAT
>JAQGAA010000801.1:0-19080 GCA_034696425.1 Isotoma viridis | reverse complement strand
TTCCACTTGTTTACCATATCAGGTAATATCATATTTTAATAAAAATCTGCTTCCTAAGATTTTCGATTTTAGAATACACAAGAAGTGATTTATGAACAATTCATACTCATTTCTCAGTTCATTAGCATTTACCCACAAACAAACAATTAAAAAGTGATTCAAAATGGCTTAATGAGGCAACGATAAAGCTACGCTTAACTTTGTAAAGCGGATACCCATGCAGTTTACTTCCTAGAATTCTAGTTCTGGTGTAATATTAGATATTTAATATTTAGCCACAAACGGATGAAGAATTTGATTTTTTTTGTCAATCAGCCGCAGTTTCCTAGTCTTTGTATCATAATAACCGCTAAAGTGAATGTAATTTTTGACAATTAGTTATATGCTACATCGGGTAAAATCTCCTGGTATCATCATATAGGATCTTGTATAATTTTTTAATTTTACAAAATTGGTTTGTTATTGATTTGACACTTTACACTACTTCTGTAGTTTCAAAATACAATTATGCCCTTCACATTAGTTATTCTTCAAATTATTAAAAGTGGGTGACGTGGGTCGTTGGAGTGATAATCTCACATCCGATCTTTTAATGTCAAAAAACATCCTTATTTCTGTTTATCAAGGCGTACACAAAGGTGTTTTAACTTTGGAGAAAGTGGCACCTACGCAACTACGCATCGATGTGACATGGCTACACCGCCCGCATTACACGGTGACACATTGTAATATTGAGTTTTATTTTAATATTTATTAAAGTATAAGAAGGAGTTTAATGAAATCCGTACTATTGAAAAATACCACCCATTGACCCCTGTCGACTTTTGCAATAATAACAAACACATTCCGTTGGTAAATCCATTATGGCATTTTTATAATCTAATATTCAAATCTAGCATTTGTAATTTAATATTCAGGTTTTGTCATCATGACATGAATCATAAAAATAGCGAGGGGCGTAGGTATTTATTCAGGGCTGTTTCACTTATCATTTCATCACAAGATCACAACTGGACAGATACTAGTTTTAAACGAAAACGTCATTTTGTACCTAATAAATAAAAAATGAAAAGTAAAACATTTTGTACTCTGTGACACTGTGACATTCAAGAAAAACAGATTTGTCTGAATTTTTATTTTTTATTATCAGCTAGACCAAATATGAACTTGAATTTTCATAACAATTTTAAAATTTAGTTTGAAAAATAAAAAACATGAATATTCAAATTTAAAAACATCGATAAACGCTTAGTTTATATTGTATAAATAAATGGTCTCCTCATTCCACATTCTTCGTTTAAAATAAAATAAAAATATTTGATGAAGTAATTGAACTGCAGTTAGACTAAACTTTTATTAGCTGATAATAGCAGTCATTACAAATATTATTATCACAAGGTTCCGTGTGCATTCAATCCAAGCATTTGTCTGTAATGTGTGTCATTTACATTGTTGAAATGCACTTAAAGAAAGGAACTTTTATCTTTACTGACCAGCAGCAGCCCGTGTGGAATGATAAAGAAATTCATGACTAAATGCTATTAAAAAACTACTTATACGAACAAAGAGGTTACTTTATATTTAATATTGTTATATTAATAATTATATGCACTTGTCTAAGTAATTGTTATTTGTTGTAGGGTATATATGCAGTGTATTAAAATCAATATCATTCATAACTACATATTTATACACAGAAGATAAGTGTGAATAAATATTTTGTGAGCTAAAAATAAAAATAAGATCAACACAGGGTTCAACAAGTAACAAGGAGTTTTTAACTAGAGAATATGAGCTGAACTATAATAGGAATTGTATTATGTAATGATAGTGGAACTACATTGATAGTGGGAATGACACTTTCAATTTCAATGCATGGAAAATTCCAAATGCTTTTTTGTTAAGGGAACTGTTTAAAGTAGGTACTTGACTTAGAAGTAGATATATGTACTTGATTTTGACTTGGAAAAACGACCGAGGTTTGAGAAAAGTTAAATTATCAAAACACTTCGAGGCCTTTTCTTTCAAAAGTGCTGGTATATTAACCTAGTTTAATTAAAGGGATGAAAATGTCTACGTTGAAGTCTGAAAAGAGTCGAACCCCAAAGAAATTCGACTCGTTTAGCAATAAAGTACTTTCTTTTGTGAAACTGCAAAATAAAGGAAGTTTTTATTAAATAAGCGTTGACCATATTTGTATATACTTGCATTGTTTCCTTCAGCGTAAAAGCGACCATATGTGCAGGTTGAACCCTTTACTTGTCTTCCGAAAGCGTCCAAATTTTTCATTTTAGATGAACCTTTTCTGTCCAAAATTTTTTTAGATGTTTACCTCGCCGAAAGAGGAATTTATTGTCTACAGTTTTAATTGTATCTAATTCATAATCCTATAACATAAAAAATTGGCGATGAAGAATCCAAATGATTATATGGGTGATATTGGGCTTTTAAAAATTTGAAATTTTGAAAACGATAATGTTACCTAATAATATTAGAGGAAATTTGTATTTTATTCTTGTTAATATATTGACTCAGTTGAAGTGACATAAAAGTGAAAGCATCATCGAAACTATAAAAGTCCCGTTGTCTAAAAGAATTTCACAGGACTCATCTTAATCCCATTGAGTTCTGTAAAACCTAAGTTATCTTCACATGAAAAGCACCGGGTTTAGAAATACCTTGGGTAATAGTAAACGGACGATCAATTAGGCTTTATGACAAAAATAATGAATGTAATAATAATAATAGAATAGATATTATAAAAGGACGCTTATGTGACTAGGTAATTGAGATAATAACTTACAAATCTATGCAACCTAATACCTACCAAAATCTGATTTTCCTTTTACAATCGTTCTCATCTCAAGGATTATTCATAAATTACTTTTACTCACGAATTCAACTACTTTTGATAAAAATTACAATACAACGCTATTTTTGAGCAACTCTTGAGCCTAGATTTAATAGAAACTAATAGAAATATCTGTTTCACAACTATATAGAATTACCAGTTTGAATAATAGAATATGATACTCTGCGACTTTGTCAACTTGTTCACAGCAATTGAATATCATCATCACAGAAGCTAAAAAATAAAATATCTCAAGTCACCACTACTATTCTTCCACAAGATAACCCATATTATACAGAGTGCACTATAGTCTTGGCTTGAGTGTCTTTCTCTTATTCTGGTAACTTGATCATAGTTAATGTGAAAGCCTATGAAATGAATAAGAAAAAATGACCTCAGTGACTCTTCAGCCTGCGACTTGTAATCTAACAACGACTGCCACTACTCACTAAACAGACTAACTTTGTCTGCTCAATATTTGACACGTTCAACTCATTTAATAAATATAAACAGTTTTACTTCTCTTTTTTCATGTATGTGTTTGAACTATGAACTGCTGTATGCAGAGATTGATTAATTTATGAGAGGGTTGGAGTAGAAGAGCTGAGGCCATGATTAATAATCTAAAAATGTCAGAAAATTCGTACTCTCTGAACCCCTTAAGGAAGCTTTTTAAAAAAAATTATTCCCGATGCAAGAGTTGAGAGAGTTTTTAATAATCGAAATTTAAAACAATTCTTTTGTATTAATTTAGAATGAGGAAAAACCCAGGGTTATACACCCTGTACTTCTGAATGATAAATTAAAGATAAACTTCGTGTCTTGGAACCAAGAAAAGCCGGTTTCATGATACTAATTTCTGTTTTAACTGTTAACCTTACATTTAGGTTTATTTAGTTGAATCCCAGGAGGAATGTAAGCTGAGATAATTTCCATCTATTTTTAACACGTTTTTTTAAACTATGCTGGAGAAGTGTCATTTTGGTCCTTGTTTTATGCTCATGGTTTCATGTATGTAGCTATGAATTAAAAAAGAAACACAGAATACATTTTTTATATCAAAATCATCATCAGTCATCGATCGGACTATTTTAATAAGTAAAAGGACATCGTTCAGTATAGTGTAGGTTGATAGTGTGGGTGGAATTATTCGAAATCACAAAAAAATATTATGACAGAAAATATCATCATTTTTTGACAACTGAAAGCCCAGAAACAATATATTTACACAGACACACTGCTTTTGCATCCTCTCTTATTGAAAACAGTTCCATAATTCAAAAGAAACTCATCCAATTCAATCATCAACACTGCGATTTCATATTACTATTATTATTATTCTATTTTAAATAGAGATAATTTCAGAAGAAATTCTGCCCATTTCATTCAATTAACTAAATCCTTTTAAAACTTAAAGATAAATACAGATTTAAAGGGAAGGAACTAAAAACTACGGTATTAGACTTAATTGTACGTACACAAGTATATAATTTAACAGTTACAACAAGAGACAAGTGTATAATATAGTCTAACCTATGTGAGTTCATTTTTAAGCGGAGAAGTGCGTTTGATAGCATCACAATAATTAAAAAAGTATAAACATTCATTAACTCAACAACAATAATAATGCTACTCATAATTACATTTCAATCGCCACCCCGATGGCTAAAATTAATTAATTAATAATTAATTAATCATTTATACTCTTTCTTGCTCTCACTCAATTTCACTCTTGAAACTCATAATCTCTCTCTCTTTCACCTCATGCAAAATTTCATAACTAAAAAAATTACAATTTAATAAAAATAAGTGACTTGTCACACCTCACGCTTCACTCACAGGTATCTGTTTCGATACAACAAGTAGCGTCGACTTTTCGACATAATCTAGTTAATAATTATTTCGACAATCGACAACTTCTTTTAAGGGTAAATTCATAATATTCATTGCCACCGGGTTTACATTCAAGATTCAAAGCCACGCTATATATAATATATGTATTTATATGTATAGCAGGTATGTAAAGTAATTGCTTTCACAGTCTGACTGATTGTGAGCTCTTTTTAAATTAAAATATTTAATTCTAAGATATAAAAAACATCAAATGAAATATATATATAGACTATGATGGGTATAATTCATAAAACTATATTAAAATATGTATACTAACTAGCAGTCAGTTAAATGAATCAACACCTGAGTAAATTAAAAACAACGGTTTCCACATATAGTAACAAGAAGTAAGGTGCATTTATATTTCTTGATCATTGTGGATCATTGTGGATATGAATTAATTGTGTAATTATAATTAACAATTAATAAACTAATGAGAAACGCCCTCGTTTTTGTTAACAGGGATTTAATATAATTAATAATGATGTCAACCTGTCTGTTATTGAGGGACAAAAAATACTAAACAAAAACCTCCCGTCGTGTTGTGTAATCCAAAAAAAATATCATTTTGTACTGGTCGTAATAAAACGAATGATTTGTAGTGTATTAGTAATAGTTGTGTGTAGTATTTAATGTAATTTGTTTTTTTTCTTCAAAGGTTTTACTAAATAAAATGGAATGACTCGCGACCTCGACCTGACCCTTGCTCTGAGTAGACCTGAGAGACTTGACTCGAGAGAAAGAAAAAATTGTGGTTGAGATTTTTTCCTAAGGTTTTTTTTAAAAAAAAAGTCAGAGGAGAAGGGGGAAATGAGAACATTGCTAGATAGTTTTGTAAAAATCTTGCAATAAAATAAAAATAACAACAATTGATATTAAAATTTTCGAAAAACAACTGCTGATAAACTTTTCGAAAAAACAACTGGTGCTAAAATTTTTCGTAAAACAACTGATGTTAAAGTTGTGATTAAAATTGAAAAATAATTAAAACGTCTTAACGTAATTAAGAACACCCACATTTGTCTACAACCATGCCGGGCAGGACGGAGAAAACGATGTTAGAGTCGCTGTCGAAGTACAACATAGAGATTGAGGACATTTTTCTAGCTGCGCAACATGGGCCTCCGACCCCTGAAGGGTTGGCTTGTTGTACAATATGATTGTGAGGGTACTTTTGCAAAAATGCATAAGGGCATTTACCCGAACAGTAATTTGCATCGTATTTCTTAGGAGCGATGATCCAGTCCCAGCCAAAGTCTTCGAAGTCTACGGTAAGAGGGTATCGGCAGCATCGGTCTTCTTGAGAGTTTTCGTCACAAGTCATACCTAAGTTTCGGGGCTGACGGCTTTTCCCATTTTCACTGACATGTACCTCGATGAAGGGATACTGCTAGGGAATAAGAACATAAATCGTTTCAAAATTTTGATTTTTCTGGGGAAAACGAATGCTTATTTTGCTAATTCTCGGCTTAAAATGCTTTGTGCACTTTAAGGATAGTTCTACCTCTAATAGAATTATGCATATAGACCAGAAGTACTCACATTGTTAACGTCCATATCCTTAGCAGTCTCGATTGAAACATCTCGACTGGGATTTCCATTGGTGTCAACTGCTTCCACAAGAAGAGCGATTTTCTTAGAAGTTCCGAATTTCAAATCGGCCATCCATTTAGTAAGAGCATCCTTCACTTCAACTTGAACCCATCTAGATCGACTGTGACGAGTATGAGGAGTAGGCAGAGCACCCATTTGACGAAAGTTGGCTTTGTATACTCTGTAATTAAAGGAAAGGTCAAGGGGCGTTGTGAGATGGGCAAATTGACATGGTTTGTTCATAACTTGTGAGTGTGTGTCATTTTTAGGTAAGACTTACCCAACAAGAACAGAAATAGGAGAGTCGCCTTTCTTGCTATGGGAAACAAGTTCCATAAGACGGATGTTGAAGCTAGGTTTCCTATCTGAATGTTGGGGGTGGTTGTATCGGACATGGACGTGAAGGGTGGCACCCTCGATTCTCATGTTGGAAAGTTTATCAGAAAAGGTAAAATGATGAATTCCAATCGTCTCCTTGTTTATCTTCATGTGATCTATTTAAATTTAAGAAAGTATGTTAGTTATATAAGAATGAGAACTAAGTTCATTTTAAGAAGAAAACACTTAAAAACAATTTGATTTAGCCTTGTCAGCTCAGCAAGAGTAATTAACTTAAATTTTCCAATTATACCGTCTAGCCTGTCTCGACCCATACCGACCTAGTATAGTGTTTACACATTTAGAATACAAAGAGACAGCAGTCTCAATGAACCTACCTTTGAAATAATTACTCCAATCAATCTCATTTACCTCTACCTATGTTATTAAAGGGATATTAAGAATGATATAAAATTCAGAGGAAAGTAACCTAAATTGTGTTTAAATAACCTAATAGTAAATAATTCACCTATGGTTGTGACATGACATGACACTTCATCGGTCAATGTATTGACTCCAGTATCGTGTTCAATGCCAATTAAAAGTGGTAGAAAATTATGTATAATTTTACAAGTCTAAAAACCCCGTATGGTCCCTCTCTCACTCTTTTAATGAATGTTGGTTACCTATCTCTTTTATACCGATACCCAGGGTGAATTGATTGAAGGTTGTCTACACTTTGAAGATTATGAAAATGTCAATAAACCCATATAACATAATTTGCATAATTAATTTTTATTTTTAATGTTATATACGATCTTGATATGAAAAGCTGTAAAAATTGAGATAAATTTTCATCTAAAACTAAATAAATTCAGTTGGATTTTGCATTTCACTCATTTTTCCAATTCATTCGAATGAAATTTATGAAACTGTTTTATTGATTGTGTTGTATGTTGATAAAAATGGTTAAAATGTCTTCTTAATGAGCTATAATATATGGCTGTAGTTTAAAATGAGTGACAACTCGTATCTTTAATCTACAAGAAGTTTAGTACAAGCTAAGACTAAAAAACTTAGTTTTATTTCTTAAGATATTAAATTCGAGTGTTCGTTATAAATAAGATGAGTTTGAGACTAGTAAAAATAAAAAGGCAAGGCAAAGGTCAAATTTTTAGTGATTAAAGTGTAAAACACTTTTCTATTTCTCTCTGTCTCTTAAAATTAAAAATTAATTTTTAATTTTTAAGAGATTTAAGATTTTTAAGAACAAACTTAACACACAAACTTTAACTGACAACAAACTCATGTCACACTTTTATAAATATTCTTGTCTTCTTAAGTTACCATAATTCATATTATCTTATTAAAAGCTCGTCGTTAGGCTTTTAACATCCTCTCATTTCTCTAATCAAATAATTCAGTTTTGTACTCTAAAATTAAAACTTGTGAAATATACAGACAAATTCAAAACCATGTTGGTTTATTAATAACTGAAACAGTCAATATTAGAGAATTAAATAAAAATTTAAAAGAAATTAAAGCTTTAGTTTTAAAGCAAATTGTAAAGTAATTTGTGCAAGTTGTTAAAACTCTACCAGCTCCATTAGAGTGACAAGCCTTCCTTAAACATGTTAAAGTAAATAAAACTGGATCATTCTAATCAGTTAATTGATTTATTGCTTTTTAAACCTAGCTCTGAGTAAGTAGCTATCAAGGTTCTGAATTTCTTCCTAGATAAACCGTAATAGTGTTATTTTTAGTCGACGAGAGCTTTCAAAGCAATCATTACAATAATTGTTTGTAAATGGAGTTGAATGCATTACTGCAGAGAAATGGCCAAATAATACTTCCCCATAATTCTTGATTCTTAAATTCTTAGAAACTCGGTAGGGTAGGGGTTTTTGATAACTATTGTAAAACCAAGACTCATAATTTCGGCATCGCCGGTATAAATAGCAGTGTAAAATTTTTAATTAATTGAAAGTGAAATTTTTTCGAGACTAGACAAGGAGACCCCAACTACATTTTTAAAGGTTATAGCATATTAAACTTATTTATAATTGGGTTGTATTAGCAGGTGTGGGTCACTAAAACATGAGTCTCTAGAACAAAATAATTTTTCCAAATTTGACATTTTCATACTATAACCATAACAAGCATAACTTCAAACTAATAACAAGATTCGCAATAAATAAATGCCGAAATTGACAAGTCACACGTAAGCAATAACAAAATGAAAAAGTTTTAGAATGAATATAAAAAAAAACAATTCCTTATGGGTTTTATAACTTAGCTTCGTAAAAGAGAGACCCTATCAACTTCTAATAATGAAGTGAAAAAAGAAAGAAACAGGATCTATCTGTTGTATTAAATTACAAAATATCTTCTGATTTTTCTATAAAAATTATCAATGAGACTTGCTCGTTGTGGGAATGGAATTTACTTCCATACAATAAAGTATATCCTCCTATCTTTCATTCAATATCTTTCTCAAAGTCTTATCAAACTTTGTATAAGATAAGAGAAACTATAGGAATACAAGTGCTTATACTACAATATAAATGTTTCCTATGACGTAACAAGTAATGAAATTTCTCTTGTCGTGAGAAAGTTCCTTAAAAAGCATTACAATAACAAAACTTATTGTCCCCTAATTGTTAAAAATTATTAAATAGTCCCAGACTGAATAAGTTCCCACTGACAGATTTAAAAAGGTTACTGACTGGACAAGTGTATACACACCATAATTTGTCTGCATTACATACCATGTCCTTGTAAATAATTCCAGTAGATATTTTTTACTACTAAATTCATTACATAAAACGAAAAAACTTAAGGAAAAATCAATCCGTAACTCAACTCTCAGACATGTCCGTTAATTCAATTTGCAAAATTGATATTTTTTCTTCTTCTAAAATTATGCCATTGTATAGGAAACAAAGGATGAAAGAATGAATTAGCAGAATGCAAGATTCATGAAGGATCATATGTTTTGACTGTGTGGGTACTGTACATACTGTATAGGATACACTACCACTAATTGTGAGACTGGGTTAACTAAATGTATCCAAAGTGGAGAGGAAAAATTGCGTACAAAATGCCAATGAAAAATTAAATGTTGAAAATAAAACAGGATTTTTTAAACCCTATATCAATTTACACTCTCTCTGCATTGGATGTGTGTGCAATTGATGCAAACTTTTAGAGTTTAATTGATTCAATTAATTTAAAAGAATTTATCCAGACTTTCCTTTAGGACTTGTGTAATGCAAAGTACAAATCCCAACTGGTGTGTCTCGAGTCTCGTCTAAAACCTTGTCTCTTTTGAAACTCCTCTCTCTATAGGGTAATTGTCGTCGTTGTGTCTAAATGTCACCCAGCATCATCATCCAGTAGTATAGTGTACAGTCAATGAGGTCAATCGCCAATTGCATGCAATGATTTCCAATGCTACTTAAACCGAATGTTCATTCTTTGTGTACAAAATTGATTCATAGGCTAAATGAGTATATATTACTAACTGTGGGACACATTAAGTATGAACACTATATTTTGTGTAGAAAACCTACTTTTTATAAAAAGACATTATCATACACGTAAATTACCTAGTAAAAAATATTACAATTTGATTTCATAACTTAAAGCATAATCTGGTTATTTCTAGAGTCTCCTATCCCTCTGGGCTTGACTGTTTTATTTGATAAGCTGTAGGCTTGACATTAAAAATAAAGTAGTAGTGGTGTTAGTAGCAATGCGCATTATTAAATATTAAAATATTTCAATTTTAGTTACACATTGTAATGCAATAAATTAAAATATTAACTCTTGGTTGTGCGTTACATACATTCAAAGTGTTTTTTGTATCTTATTTTATTTTTTATGATATGGAAAACATGTGTCGATCTTGCTGTGTCAAAAGAATTACTGACATTGACAATGATAATTCTGAGTTTAACTATTTATAATACTTGTTCATTGCCATAATTTGTTACACATCATAAATAATAATCAAATAACTTTTATTATAAGTCATAGCCATACATTATCGGTATCGAGAGAGAAGCGTTTGAATGTTTTAAAAAAGTATATCAACATTAAATTACATAAAGTTCATGCTACACATTATAATAATCGTTAAATAATTACCCAAGGTTGTATAACCATTTAGATAGAAGTAGCTAAGTCTCAGGAGAAATGATATAATGTATTTATATTGATGTTGACATTTGACATAATGATATTTTGTTGATTTTAAATAATGTCTATACATGTAATCAAAATATTTTACACTAAAGAATTGACTAGGCTTTGGCTAAAGAGAGAAAATTAGATGGTAACAGGAGTTTCAGAGCAAAGTCAAATGCCATTGTCACGGGGTAAGTGAAAAAAGTGACTTTTTACTGTATGTACTTTCATTTCATAATGTTACGGCTTGCATCTGCATTGGATGAAAGAATTTAAGAAATTGCTGATATCGAAAATTGCTGGGGAAAAACTCTTCATATAAAAAACCCTATCTGCCTTTATATCAAATATTATTTAATTGTTTCAAAGATCATGCTCAAAGTTCGTGTGCATTATTAGTCCTGCTTAAAATAGAGTATATACAAATCTGAACTAATATTTGCAGTGTATTTCTGTTTTGTAATCAAATCATATGCTATACCTATGTGTTTACTTATACCATTATTATCAGAATTATCACCTTTTACTGACTCACAGTCAAGACCTTACTGACCTCTTAAAAGACTTTTTCAAACGGGTTGTGTATGTAAACATTTTTTAAGTTAAAACTGTGCTTGTGTGTGGCAATGTTTGTAATTTGTGAGAACTGTTATAAGAGGGTGGTTAAAATTTTTAATAAGTTCTGTGAACTTGAGCCTCTAGCATTATCATAGTCACCATCATCTGTTTTACTAACGACCTTGGCTAAATGGAGCTAATTTAACTTAATTCTGATAGAAGAGAGTAGTATTTTTCTATTAAGACTAAACGACTATTTAGTTCATATGAGAATGTGGTACTTCGTGTAATATCTAATTAAAAATGGAAAAGGTCAAGCCAGACTGATTTAAAAGTTTAGACAAGCCAATTGGCGATTAATCAATGTTGATATTAAAATTACACTTTTATACAGTCTCTGATTGTGATGTTGGTTCAGAGGCAAAGGTTAGTTTGAGTTTTAGGTTTGAAGTTCACTTGGGTTAAAATTTTAAAATAATTCGATTAAAAATCAATCAACTCATTCACCTTCAACTTTGCCCCTGACTGATTATTACTACTACTTTGAGTTGGTTGGGTTTATTAAAGCCGGCTTAAAATGGGAAATGGGTTGTAATTAAAACTACCTTAAGCATTATACCGTACTCATACTACTACTACTAATTATATAGTGTGAACATCACATCAATCAGCCTAAAATGTGTAATTTTATTCTTTTCTAGCAGCTGCAGGGTAGACGATTCACCTAAATAAGTAGTTCGTACAGGTGCAAATAAATGAAACCGGTTCTACACTACCTTTTGTCTTTGTGAAAGGGTTTGTAAAATTATGGGATGTGTTATTTTTGCTTGAAATTAGGGTAATATGCGATGATGATACGATTTTAGTTAGTGAGGATAGAGACAAAGCAGTTTAACTTTTTGTGTACCCAAAAACGCTAAGAAATTGGATGTTATGAACCTAAAGCTGAATTTCCAAGAATCTTTTGAAGCTTTTGAGGTATAAGGAAAGTCTGAGTTTAAAAATCCTTTGTTCTTCTTTGTTAGTGTTAGAGTATGAAATAATTGAGTAGTATGCAATTACTATAAACTGTACTGCTGACTTAGTTCTTGGAAAATGCATAAAATTGGCCAAAGTTGCATAATCCAGCTAGAGCTGATATAAACTTTGAGTAAAAGATAATAATTAATGGTACTTACTAATTTTGGAGAAAGCAATAATCTTCTCGGTGGTAGCATGCTCATCATCATCATAATCAGTTGGGCTATCCCCTTGCATATCTGTGATGAATTCGGACAAATAATGAGGTGGAATAGAATGGAAATCCGCAGCCGAGACATTAGGAAGTCGATTCTCATCCATTCTCAATTTCCTCAAGATGTCTTGTTTAATCATTTGCAAACTATGCATTTTAATATCAACAATGTCCACCTTGCGACACAATGGAGTAGAAGCTACAGTATCGGCACATATTTCCCCAACACTGTTTATATAAGTATCGTTACTATAGTCTTCTTGACCGGTGCCATTACCCAGTCTATTATTGTTACTATTATTATTAAGAATGTTGCTACTACTGCCATTCCCATTATTAGCACTCCTACTCATTCGGTTTGACACTTTTGCACTACTTGACTTGTCACTTTTCCCAGCTCGGGGTGACCCTACTACTCCTCTGGGGACAGTGTAACAGCTACTTAAAATAATTCCTAGAGCAAAAGCCCAATACAATTGACCTAGTCTTGCCATCTTTTTTAAAAAGTATATTTTTTACTTAGTAATTATATTCTAATATATATACTCAGGTGAGTACAGTTTCTTTTTATAGGGCAACGCAAGACTTAATTTTTTCTTTGGATTTCAGGGTGTAAAATATCTTTAGTAAGGTTTTCTAGTTGTTGTTGAGTCTCGAGCGATGATACATCAACTGCACCTTTGCTCGATCTGAACGATGGTTTTATACGATGGGGTCTTTCTTCTCTGTGATGTGTATGTGGTAGTTTGTAGTGCTGAGTCTATGCAGATACTACTCTTCTTCGTTGGTAATGGTAAGTAAAACAGTTTTGATGATGATAGTGAACGCAAGACAAGTTGGTATTAACTAAGACTTAACTTTGACTGGGCAGAGAGAAGTAAAAGATGCTAATAGCTTTGGAGAGTTACTATAACTGGGAGTTGTTCGACTAATTGCTGATGGTACTGCTACTTCTTCTGTTTCTAAACTTGTGGTACTATTATTGGTATTAATTTTACACAAGATTTATGGCTTTTATCTTTTTTATAAACTGAAATTAAACTTGCAGGAAAAGAGAAACAAAAGTTTTTTTGAAAAAAATGTGTTATTTCTTTCGAAAAAAATCTTCTCAGCAAGTATTTAACTAGCAGTTTTACTAGCAATGGTGGTATTGCTGGTGGGTGTTGATGATTGATGATGATTTCTGAGTAGAATGTGAGACTGAGATTGAAACTTATGGGCTTTTTATAAGGGTTGGATAATTATTCAAAAAGGAAAATAGTGGTGGTGGTCCAGGATTTTAGTTTGTGGTATCATCAATTGGTATTATTGGTGAATTCGAGTTGACACCTTTGTAAAAGATAGGTATAAGTCTTTCCGGTTAACTTTATGTATAGCGGAGCGAAAATGTATTTTATTGAAATATTATAATAAGGAATATAAAGAAACCATTTGATTTGTTATATCCATCCATACCTAAAAGTTAGAGTAAATGTTTAAGAGGTAAATCCGGTGTGGGGTTAATTGTCAATGTAAAAAAATTCAAAATAGATTAAATCTTTGAGTGGAGGGGCTCCAATAGGAAGATTTATTGAATTTTGAAATCCCAAGTGACATCTTGATTGACACTTTGAATTCAAATTTAAATCTGATTTAAATGTTCTGAATATACTCACTCACTTATATTATTGTTATTCACTCTTAGACACAGCCGTTCTACCTATAAAGGTAAAAATAATAATGTGTCAAAAATTGGTTTTAAAATATGATGAGGATATTTTTCAGTTAAAAGGATGTTCTTCTCAGTTAGAGATGAAATGACTGGTTTTGTATGACTTATTGGTTTTAAGAAATCATTTAAATGAACGAGGATTATATCCTCTCTGTGAAAAATTAACTTTTTGTCATCGCTCAGTAAGGGTTCAATTATTTTTAAACAAGGGGATGTATATCAGTAGTTTGGATTACAATATAAAGAGAGTAAAATTGGAACTATTGAATTTATGAATGAATGGAATGATACAAATGGAGCATAGGAATATTTAATCAATCAAAAATCACAGTTAGTATATTATGTGGTAGATAGCCTTTTACATTTTTACTATTACATCTTGTAAGGAATGACGCACTGTTGATTTTTTTTTCTGAATCAATTCTGCGGCAAAGGGTTTGTCGTTTTTGAGGAAATTTTGTAAATTTTTAAGGTTATGTAAGTACATTTTTACTTTTATTTATGATAATTTGCAAGGATAACGAATTCTTGTTGGAAAAGATTCAATTCGAATGCTAATGAGCCAGACTATGTAATTTATTTTAAAGGTTGGGATTAGAACTATGGACAATGAATGTTGTCGTGGGTATGGATTATTGTTTACAAAAAACAGACAGAAACAAGACAATTTAGTCGTGTTAGTTTAATAGGATTTGGTTTTTCGAATTCTTCAGGATACTGGAAACACGTAATTTGGTTTTAAACAATTAGACAGACTATGGTAATCCAAATTCTGTTTGTTACAGTTTGCATATTCTACAGACAATGCAGGCTAAATATAATTATTGTTGATTTATGCATTTTACTAAAGTCTTAAATAACTCTGTACAAAATTTATATTACAGTTTCTTTCTGCCACCAACAATAATAATGTCCCTGATGTGTACCCTGACAATAAACTCTTGCTAGCTAGCTTATTAGGTAATAATAGCTCTTTTTGTCAATGCTAACATCATTAAATCATTACATACCCTTCACAATGCTTCGTTTTTTAAAATTACGTTAAAATAGAACTAGGGGCCATTTTGATTTTAGCTCAATCAGTATTATACACATTTCTTTAGTAAGTGAAGGGAGTACTTGAACCTTTAAAGGAAAACAAGGAGAATTCCAACTGCTTTGCTTTGTTGTATAAGGATTGAGGTAGTCTTAAAGCCCTCACCTGTCCCAAGCACAAGCTATCAAATTGATTGACGATGGCTTTTTTTTCGAATCTTTCCAATTAGGTAATATCCAAACTGATTTCCAATTATTGACATTGAAACTATTTACTATATTATTATTTTAGAGTATAATTAACTTAAAAGCAAAACATGCATATTGATTGTCTATAATTGAGTGAATTTAGTTACAAGTATATAAAAATTAAGATTTTGTTAAAACAATTTAGTTAGCTTTTTTATTTTAGTTAAGTATAAATGCTGTTTTAATTAAAACTTGTTGGAAACACAAAATTAATAGATCATCTGGTATTTCATAAATTTCTAGATTCTCATACAATTTCTTTATACTATTTCTAGATTCCAAAACAGAGCACATAAAATTTAGCAAATGACATTTTATGAAATAGGTTCATTGAACATCAATCCACGCAGGCATTAATGAGGCCCTTAAAATAAAGAGAGTAAAAATTGTTGAGTTTATGAATGAATGGATTAATACAAATAGAGTATGTATTTATTTTTGCAAAGAGCGTACCATTACAGTGTAAATAAACTTAAAAGATTCTTAGTGAAGCAGTAACAGTAATCTTTGAGTTGATTAGTGATATATTTTGCGTAGTTCTTACAAAAGTCCCAAATTTGTTTCAAGAGTCAAGAGTGTACCCGCAATTCCGTATTGTATGAATACACTTATACTTTTCATTTATGAATGAAAAATAATTATGGTACTACCCCAAAAAATTAAGCAATCTCATCAAAACGAGCAATCGTAAATATAAAATTGTTCACACACCATCGCCACCACTTCCATCACATCGTAATTTATAGGTCAAATTACTTTATTGAATTATTAACATTTTTCTTTTTAATTCTAACTCCGCCGGCTTTAGACGTCTCTCTCGTATGCAGTGCAACTTGCAGCATTTAATCTAAAAAATTTAATGAATAATTAATTATCATTATAAATTTACTTTGCATATAACATCTCTTGCTTTACTCTTAGTTATTAAATTTGTAACTGGAGTAGTTTGTTGTTCATTTTTGAGCTGAATTATAATAGCTCTAATATAATAATTTAGTTATCTACCATAAAAGTTACTTGTAATAAATAATAGTTCATATCAAAAGTACAAAGTTCCTTAAAATTTAAGAGAGGGTCGTATCACATCGGGTTTTATATTAACATATCACATATTTTTTCACACATATTAATATATCACATAACATATTTTGTTGTGTTAGACAGTTATACTAAAATAGAATCCCAGATTATCTTTCCTTTGACAGAAAAAAGAGAGGGAGTCTATTTTTGGATAGTTTTAACAAAGTTTTGACAGTGAAGAATAGTAGCATTGTAATTTTATCAGTATGTGCCAAGGTTTTGTTGACCTGGCTTTGCTGATTGCAGTTTCACTTAAAAAATTTCTGAATACCCTCTCTCCCGTCCTACTTGATAAATTGGTAAAAGTCGGTATCAAAACTAATTTAAATACTATAATATAGATTCAGAATGCACTGTTTTCTATGTAAAAAAGTACCTAAAACAATAAATGTCAAAAGTCAAGAATGAATAAATTGTATTAAATCAATGTGTGTTTAGAAAATGATTTAAATTTTATGAATGTAAAAGTATAAAAAGACTCTAATATCGTTTTCCTTCAATTCTGATTGATTATTTATAGGAATATTATTGGAAGTGGTGGTGGTTAAATTCTTGGGAAAGTTACTCATTTAAGCAGTTTGACAATTGTCATTTGATCAAACTGACATTTCCTTCCTGTCAGTATTATCTACCTATATACATTCTTCTAATATTTTAATACTACGAAATGGTTTAGACACTCATTTTTATTTAAATTTATTCCTGGCACCTTAAATCTTCTTCTTTTTGTCATTTTTGTCTTTGAAAATACCCGACCTTACATACAAATCCCAATAAAACTAAAATTATCATTGAAAATTGTACCATTTGAGCTATTTTGAATGACACTTTTATATTAGTACGAGAGCAATTGACACAGGAAATGATCCATGTCATGTCATCATAAAAAATGTCATTCATTGATGAATTCAATATCTCATCTCATAATCACACCTGCCCTTCATATCGCAATACCGGAAGGGGTGCTTAGGGAGAATTTGAAAAGTACCTTGTTTTAGTATTGGGTATGGATGGATGATGACAAAGGTCACTAAAGATTCTAAATTTGCTTGGTTCACTCTTGAAAAAGCCATCCGTTAGCAAGCAAGGTAAACTCCTTGGGGTTAAGGTAAGCGCAATATATAATTTGCAGGATCAAATTGCATTGTATTTAAATTATACTCATCTCTTCTAAGGAAGTAGTAAAAATTTATGTACAACGGAAACTACCTACTGCCCTATAGGCCTAGAGCAGTAGCATTTATTTAGTGAGATAATAATCAAAAAAAATTTATAACCGATTTCCGTTGTGAGCTCATCAAATTAAATAAAAATTATTGGATTAAGTGAAAGTTCAAAGTGTAACAAGTCATGCAATTTGTGAATAAAAAAACTAATTTGACTTCGATTAACATAAAAGTTGGGTTGCATGCAAACTGCATCACTGCATGTGCATAAGGAAAAATCGACCTACCTACTAGTTGTTTTTTAAATTAAAAGTATTACGTAGTGTCAGTTATGTATGAGTGCATTTTTTAAAAAGAAAACCCCTTGCATTATTATCATTAAATGTATTAATGTTGTTTTATGATGAGCTTGGACCGGATTTTGGTATTTTGTTTTTTTTAAGTTATAAACCGCCTTGGATTGGGTAGATAAAAAATGAATTTGCGTCAGCAATCTTTTATCGTGTAGGAAAGTTTATGGAGATTAAGAAGTTAATTTTCATTGTTTATGATTTTTAATTAACGAATGCTTTTGATTGTGGTGTTTAGAAATTATGTGAGAGTAAGGATTTCTTGTACAGTAATAAAGCAAAGTAACTTCTTGATTTTGCTAACCTTCCACGGTTCCACGACCACTGGTTTGACACTTTGACCTTTGAAGAGTGCTCGCATCAATCAGTCTGTACTATTCATTAATTTCTAGACCCTTTCCAGGATAGTATGGGTCATTCATAAGTATTGTGTGGAATATTATTTGATAAAATCGGGACTTCGGGACTGATATTTAAATTAAAAAAAGAAAAGCAAATATTCAGCCCAGGTTAGGAATTCTAGCTTAGATAATTGTTATGTAACTACCGTATTTCCCGTATTAGTACCCCCGGGGAACTTTAATGTTTTAAATCTCGGGAAAGGGTGCGGCTCAATTGTGAGAGGGGTTCTAAAGGGAAAAAAATACGGCAGTGTTAATTAGTAATAACTTCAAAATATGAGATACTTTGTTTTGATGCACACATAATTTATAATTCCTTGATTTTGATAAGTGTTAAGTTTGGATGTACTTTCTCACTCATCTCTCTAATCTTAAATTGATTCGAGTGTGAGGGATACATAGGCGAAATGATAAATTATCATTATTATGAACGATGCTAATAAAAATAATTTA
>JAQGAA010000800.1:0-19087 GCA_034696425.1 Isotoma viridis | reverse complement strand
ACAGATCTGAGCCTGAAAGACGTCCATCAACTTCAACGTTTGCATATGCTGAAAATTTATTAATTAATAAAACTACCACATACAATCAATCTAAATCTCATTTAATACGAATACTGATGTTGCATGTTGCATGTTGATACGATCTCGACTAACCGACTTACATACTTACAAGGTCTAAGAATTTGTGAAGTCCGGTTTGATTCTTCTTTGTTATCATTTTTATGAAATTGCCAAGCATACCAAGATCCGTGCTTTTCCAGAAAGTCTACCAAAGTACCTTCTTCACAAATTTCACTGAAGATTCCAATGTGGTCTACTTTAAATGAAAATCCAATCAGATGTTTAGCTTTGAAAGTTTTTTTTACAATGAAGCAAATTATTTATAGCTTTTGTAGCTACTACTTTTTACAGACGCATCAGAAGTGACACCATAAAATTTAATAATATTAGCATGATATCCAACATGAATTAGTATTTTGATTTCCTGCAACATCATTTCAAGTGCCTCTGGACTTTGTACTTCTTTAGGTACTTTTACAGCAATATTGATTTTTGATTTGTCAAGTAAAAGAGTTCCTTTGTAAACTATGCCAAACTCTCCTTGTCCAAGGACACAACTGGTGTCTATTTAGTGCACATAAACATGGATAAACATTAACTTCAAATTTTACACAATTTCTTATACATTTTCAAAATTGTGGTGAATTTCTGAAAGATTTCTCATTTACCAACAGTAACCTTTAAAGGATTTAAGATATATTTTTTGAAAACTTCACAACTGACATTTGGATGAAGTTCCTCACATCTCGTCTTATCAGCCGCTTCTAGCCTTTTCCCGACATTTTCCAGTTGTTTTAATTTGTCATAATGGTCATGTAAAATTGTCATTATTGGCGATTCCAGCTTTTTGTATTGCTTGTGAACTATAAATATTGTGTAAGTTATGAACACCATGAGCATCGAAAAAATTATCCAGGATAGTGTATTTGTTTGTGGGATTGGTCCATAAGTATTGAGTAAAACGAATAGTAGCATAGACAGAGGAAGGAATATGGATTTTAGTATTACGAACCATCTTATGAACTTCGTGGAACACTGCAAAGTTATTTATCAATCCAATAACATCAATTCATTTTAGCACAAAAATAGAATTTAGGTGGATGGCTGAGAATGCTTCTGATAAAAAGTCTAGTTTTTCCCAGAAAATTGAAATAAAATGACTTTTCCATTTTATTTCAAATTAGCTGAAAGTCTTAAAATTATGTGGCCAGGTCATTTATTAAATATTCAAAAATTTTACGGCTACGAGAAGGTAAAATTGTTTACTGATAACAATTTTTTTAAATTGTCCATGTTTTGGGGAGGAAAGTTTTAGGATCAGGAATCAAACCCGGTTATCAAAGCGCTTTTGCGGTTTACAATTCTCGAAATTATTTTGTTAAAATTAAGACAAGTTTTAGATTCAAAACCTCTAAAATGCCTTTTCTTAGAAGAGTCATTAGAATGACTTGTCCAGGTATGGTACAAATGGGAAATATTATCCGGAGAAAATCTGCAAGTTTTTGTTAATTACATTGTATGTATTTTATACTTAAAATATTTAAGAATGATTTATATAATTTGACAATTCACAGTCTACTTTTACTACAGCTTATTAACAAGAAATGACCAGACTAGAATTACCTGAAAAGAAACTTTTGCTTCTCCAAATGGAGCCACTTTAGAATACTGAATTTGCCAAAAAAACTGCTGAGAAATGCTGAATAATAAATGACACTGTAATTGTTTGAAAAACAAATTAATAATGTTACACTCTTTACAGTAGCGATAAAAATGAATTTAAATGAAAAGTCAAAATGGGAGTGTGATGCCAATTTTAATATAGAATTTAACAGTAAAAGTTTCAGTTCAACATTTTGAACAACTGCTTTATTATAGGTATAAAATTAGATACATTTTCCGGCCGGAATATCAGCTGGAAAAAGTATTTTTGAATACTCTGGTTTAACAAATAAGAAATTAATATGATACTTTCATAAATCAATGTTCAAACTTTAAAATACCAATTCATATTGTAAAACCAGCTTCAGAACTTGTATCCCAGGAATGTATGATTCAAAGTTAATTAATTTAAATATGAAACTCATGATGAATTAATTTAATACAATTTATTTTGTTAAATTTGAACTTCGCCTAGAACTTCAAAGTTCCTAGGTTGAGTACATTAGCTCGTCTGTATGTTGTCAAAAGTCGAGGTTAAAGGAAAAATTAAAAAATAAATTATTTGTTGACTAGATTTATCCCACAAGTCAGCCTTGTATCTATTTACATGTTAATTCTTAATAATTTACGTCTGTATTTATATGATTTCTTGCATACAAGTTCTTGTCAGATAATGGAAACTAATGAAAATATTTATAGTTGTTGAGTTTGTGACCGATGGAATTTGCAATTGACCTTTCTTCATAAAACGGTCTTTCGCATTGAATTGCACGCGTATCTTGGAAAATTAACTTAATTGTGGCATTATTGGTGTAATTCTGTAATTATATGGTTTGTTTTATCCAGTATTTGAACCTTAGCTTAATAATTATTATTTAATAATCATTTTTCGAACCCTAAATTTTTTTTTCATAATTGTATTTATTCATGCATAACAGTATTGTATGAATGGCAGTTTTGCAAGACATCTAGAGATTCAGAATAAGAATTTTTATTACTATGAGTTTTACCCAAATACAATATGATACACGACATTTAATAAAAACTAAAAAATTAGCCTTATTTATAGTGACGATGTATATTTTCAATAGTTGTCTTCAATTCAGCAAAATTGGGGCGTTCATCACGTCTAGTCTTCCAACAATTCTGGATTAATGTGTAACTGAAAACATTTCAGTAAATATTTTGAATGCACCATTGATTCAAAAACTTTAACTTGGTACACATGTACATATAGTAAAATATTGTTTTACACGCTTCCCATTAGTAGTTAGTATGACATAAGAGGCAATAGAATTATTCATTTAAAAAAATTAAAATTTAAATTAAAAAATAAAAATCTTACAGTTCATCACTAGCAGAATTAGGCTTATGTAATCTCGCCCCGCTCCAAAGTAGTAAGGGAAAGCCTGGTGACCATTTCGTATTATGATACGGACACTCACCAAGAGAAAATATTTCCCATAACAATACTCCATACGCCCATACATCCGATTTTTCGGAGAATTTCAAATTCTCTATCGCTTCAATCGACATCCACTTCCATGGTAGTTGATTCTGAAAGGAAGTCAAGTTATTGCTTAACTCTGTATCAATAGGGATACAAGATTAGTTAAAAATAAAATTAATATCACTTATTACTTGTTGGTTTAATGCTACAAGCGTCTGATAGTTCTTAAAACGCCTTGCGTTTCCAAAATCCGAAATTTTTGTTCGAAATCGACTAGTAAGCAAGATATTTCGAGATGCCAAGTCTCCATGTATGATCTGTTATTTAAGTTACCAAAACATTAGACATTTTTTATCAATTTCCAATGAAATAAATGATTAATCAACAAACAAAAAATGCTGCAACCTTTTTTTCAGCTAAATGTTCCATGCCTTGAACAATTTCTACTGAAAATCTAATCAAATCAAACACTGAACGAAATCCATCCTCCTCCACATTTACGTACGCTTAAATTACATTAACAATATTAATTCATTTCGGTTAATTCATATTTTTGAGATCAATATTCAAGCAATTTAAATTACTCGGGCCGCTATTGGTCGATGTGTGGGTTGTGGAATTTTCATTAAGTTTACGAATGTACCAATTACTGTTTTTCTTCAAGTAATTTTCTAAACTGCCCTCGGCACAATATTCATTGATAATTGCAATATGCTCTAAAAGTTTAAAAAGAGAAATTGAATAAAAATCCTGATATTATTGTAGTAATTATTAACATTAATATAAAAAACATATACGATTTAGTGAAGCGTCTGAAGTGACTCCATAAAATTTGATTATGCTACAATGATTTCCAGCATGAATCATAGTTTTGATATCTTGTAGTATCATTTCAATTGTGTTTGAATCCTCAGTTTCCTTTAGAACTGAGGCAGCAATTTTTAACTTTGTATTATCCTGTATCATTGTCCCTCTGAACATTGTTTTCAACAATCCATCTTCCACAACATAGCCTTTATCTTAATAAAACAAGAACAATTATCTAAGTTTGTTTCATTGAATTGAATTATTTAATTTAGATTTTTATATTAGTTAATTTCAAACCTATAGTAATATGTAAAGGGCTTATGATGCATTTTTCAAAAACTTCCGTAGAGTTGCCACCACAAGATGGATTTCTGTCTTTGCAAAGTGCATCCCGTGCCTCAGATTCAAATTTGTGTTTTTGACTTTCCTTCAAATGCAATTTATTATAATGTTCCCGCAGATCTAATATAATCTGAGAATCCAACTTTTTGTAATAGGAATGAATAACGTAGATGATGTAAAATATGAAAAACATTAAAATTATAAGAATTATCCAAACGGATATTCCCCTATCTTGATGGAATGGGCCGTAGATGATAAATAGTGCTGTTAGTAGATATTGAGGAATAAGTAGAAGAGTCTTGATAATTACGAACAATCTCAGGTATTTCTTAGAACACTGTGAATGATTAATGTTTATGTGGAATTCATAGCTCAGCTTTAAATTCAGGTTTAAAAAATTGCCGATTAGCAAACCTGTGAAATTCCTTTCCATAGACAAGACAAAGTAAGAGTTTGGTACATTGTGGTATAGATAGGATACGATATCATTAGTATATCTGAAATGAAAAAACTTGATATTCAATGAATTGACAAGGGGAATGCTATTTTTGAAATTTTTGGGTAGTGGTGCAAATGATAAGTAATTTTAAGTTCTTTAGGATGTTTATTCAAAGGAACGATACAACTAAATTAACTTATTTTACCTGAATAAAAAGGTTGTTGTTTGATTTGCTTTAATAAGATATATTTAGTTTCAAAAATCAGTACTTGGCAGAGTGTGAACAAGAATAGGCCCTGTAACAGTTTTAATGAATATTATTTTAGCTTTTTCAAATTATTTTTACAAAGAGATTTAACAGTTTAGTTGTTGAAGATATTAGAAAGTGTTATTTATAAAAGTATCAGCAAAATTTATTAAATACTGTTAATAATGTACATCTTACCCGGTGTTTAGTTTGAGGTTTCAGATACATGTATTATATTCAACATTTTTAATCTAAAAACTGCAATGGTTTTGGATAATCAAATACAAACAAAATGCTTACCACTTCTACCTGAAACATCAGCTTGAGCACTTGTATCCCCGGGATGTATGATGCGAAATGAAAGAGCTTTGGTATTGAATTCATTATATCAAGATTTGAAAGGATTGTTGGCATTGAACGTAAAAATATATTTCTAAAAATCCTATTTCAAATCTTAATTTCTAACGATATTAAAAACAATTGTTGCAGCAACTTGGGATAAGTAAATGGATTAAGATTTTGTAAGGAAAACCGCAAGTTGTAATTACCCTTATTAAAGTAAGTGTACGTACATTATACACCAGTTGCTAGCTTTGCTGTAAAACAAAGGAAAAGTCGGGAAAAATCTTACAAAACTGAAGGAAATTGTTTAAATTTTATTGCCATTTGATTAATAATTAAATATTTATTAAACAAGGAGTAATCGTCAGAGGAAAAACATTTTAATAGTCCAATGTGCAAAGCAAAGAAAATCAATTAATAGAAGTTTTTATTGGTAGATAGGTTCCGTCATAACTTTAATTAAAAGTAACAGCAAATAAAACAGAAGTTTAGTCTTTTGTCATTTGTGTCGATGTATTTTTTAAGCTTACAAAAATGTTTTTTTCGGTTGTACACAATATTATTATCAATTTACTACAGCTTTTTCACTATGATCACATAATTTATTGAAGCTTGTGCGATTATGCTCTTCGGAAATGTGTTCAAGTTTTATTTTGAGATCAGCAAAAGTAGGCCTATTACATTTATCGATTGCCCAGCATTCCTTCATTATATTGTATCTGAAATAAGAAAGACAAAAACGATTGATGCTAAAACTTGCAAGTAGTTCGGACAAAGAGTTTTAAGGCTAGGCGTATAAAAACCATAATTTGTTTCACACATTTCATCATTTGCATAAACAGGTTTCTCGAGCTTGATTAAACCTTGTCGAATACGTTTTGGAATATCTGCAGACCAGTTTACATTTTCGAATGGAAAGCCTCCAAATGTAAAGATTTCCCATAAAGTGACTCCATATGACCATACATCAGACTTCTCTGATAAATTTAGATCTTCAATTGCTTCCAAACTCATCCATCTCCAGGGTAAAAGGCCCTATTTATGAAATTAGTGTTTTTAAAGGATTCTATTGAGACACATTTTGTAATTTTTATACCGTTTGATTGGGAGTTTTAGTGTAGGTTTGATACGCATACAAACGGCTTGACATCCCAAAATCTATAATTTTTGCTTCGAGATCTCCGGTAAGTAGAACATTGCGGCAAGCTAAATCTCCATGAATAATCTTTAAGAAACAAATTAAGTTTTCCCTTAGAGTTTTCAGGTTATTAAATTCTTTTTTCATGCAATCTTAAAGCGTATGATAAAAATGTAAAATAAGTTTAATGTGTTACCCGCTTTGAAACCAAGTGTCCCATTCCTTTTGCTATGTCCAGAGCAAACTTGAAAAGATAATTAATTGTAAATATTTTGGGATTGTCCAAATTAATATATACCCTGAGTTCAGAACAAAAGTTTTAGTTTTTTATCATATAATAATTATTACTTTAATGGTTTGAAAATATATGTTTAGTAAAAATAAGTTAACTTAGAATTTATTATTTTATTTAAACTAACGGTTGATTCTTCGGTTTCAGGTTATTTGAAAGATCTGTTTTATTTTCTATAAAACAACCACTCTTTTCAATTAAAAAATCTTCTAGACATCCTAGACTGCAAAATTCCGTTATAATTGCGACACGATCTGCAATTCGGGTTAATTGAGATTAAAACGAACTATTTTTTGTTTTATCCGAAAAATCATTGTAATTACACATTTCAATGTAAAGTCTTCTTAGCATACCCTTCAAAGATGTGTCAGAAGTAACTCCATAAAATTTGATAACATTATCATGATCTCCAGCATGAATCATCGTTTTAATTTCTTGTAAGATCAACTCCATACCATCTGAACTTTGTACTTCTTTTGCCATTTTTGCTGCTATTTTGATTTTTCCTTTGTTAGTCAACATCACTCCTTTATACACTGTTCCAAACATTCCTTCTCCTAAAATGCTTTCACGATCTACATGAATAAGAAACAGTTCACTGTAATTGGTCAGGATAATCTTTTAGATTTCGTTTCTAAATAATACATTATTTATTGAATTACCAATTTTAATGTCCAAGGGGCTTAGAACGTGTTTGTTAAAATGCTCGAAGCTAACAACTTTTGAAAATTCATTAGAATCTGTGTCAAGCTCAATTTTAGGCTTAACTATTTCATATTTATCGCTTTGCATCTCCTTTAAATGAGTGCAATGATCCTGTAATTGAGCCATAATTGGACACTCTAACCGTTTGAAGCATGAATGAACAACAAATATCTGATATAAAGCAACCATTGTAATTGTGGATAAAGCAGTGTAACGCATAACGATCGATAGGGTAGATCTTGGTTCTTTCGCCAATGGACCAAAGTTGAACATGAGAAGGAGTAAAACTGTGGTTGGAAGTAGAAACACAGATTTAATGATTACGTACATCCTAAGTAACCTCTTGGAACGCTGAAAAAATGTAAACTAATAATCAGCAATGCTAATTTGTCTTTCTGAACTACAAGTTTAAATTTTGGTCTAATTACCTTTAAAACTCCTCTGCATAAAACAAATAACGTAACAACTTCGTAAATTGTTTTGGTAAGGATAGTAGTCAGCCTTAAAACGTCTGAAATTTTGAATAGTCGAATATTTTTTAATCATTTTACGAACTCAATTCAATACAAGAATTTTTTAATTTGAACAGCAATGTGGAATTATAATTTAGTAAATATTATTGAAATGGTGTTATTAAAAAGGGAGAACAATGTAATCATACTGAATTGGAAAAGACAATAAAGATACAAATACAAATACAAATACAAATTATAAATATTTTGTTTACCTGAATGAAAAGGAACTTTTGCTTTGTCTAAATTGAAGCAATAGTTTATATTGAAAGCTATTTTGTTGGTGTTATGAACCAAAAAAGTTAACTGGAAAACCAAAAAATTTTTACATTTTTAAAAATCGAACGAATACAAATATCAGCTTATGAAGTAAATAAGTCTTTACCACTTCCAATAGAAGAACAAGTTTTAAAACTTGTATCCCCGGCATATGTGACAAAAAATTTAAGAATGTTGATAGAGGAGACATTTTTAAATGGTTTGATAAATGATGAAGCAACACAAATCGGAGTTAAGTGTTATGTGTTAATGTACTGTCTGAAAGTTTAGAGTTGACAACACTAAAATTTGATATTGAATTACAAATGCACTGATGTGACTACCACTTATCTGATAATATATCTTACAAGGAAAACACATACACCGTGTAGACGTTGTGGTTGAAACGGATGTAACATACAGAAAATAGAGCTGATAGATTATGCAATAAATAGTAAATGGTTAGCCATCTGGAACCAGATTGACCAAAATAAAGTTTAACAAAGTATTTTGTAATAAATGATTTTACAGTTTTCGTAGACTTATAGTCGCCTCCAACAGCTTTCATCCTATGAATCCTAGATTTATAAAATAACCCACAAACTGCTTACTTTCTCATAAGCTGTACAGACTAATTATAATTATAACTGCTGCTGTCTTGTTCTGCACCAAATTAAAAATTTAACCTTCAAACCAACAACATCAGGGATCTTTTTAAATTTGTGACAAAGGAATCGTACCTTAATGTTTTGACGAAAGAGTAGAAAGCATTAACATCCTGGCAGTATTTACAACAAAGCAAATTTATAAATTGTAATTTTATTTGTTATAAAATGTTTTTATTCTAAATAACTACATTTCAAATGTCGGTTTTAAATTTACATATCTTCGAGGGTTATTTTCAATTGAGAAATGTTTGGTCTTTCATCACAATTAATTCTCCAGCAATCTTGCATCAAACCGTAACTAAAAAGTTTAATTAAAAAAATAAACAAGCTTGCATGTTGCTGTTGCCGAGTTGACATTATTATACTAGGTTTATGAATGAGAAGTGATAAAATTCAAAATCGGTCTCTTTATGAATATACATAATTGTGATCTTACATTGGATCACTAGAATATTTTGGCTTGGGAAGTCGAGTTCCATTTCGAAGTAGTAAAGCATACGAGGATGTCCATTGCAAATCACGAAAAGGAGTTTCACCAAGGGTAAATATTTCCCATAAAGTTACTCCAAATGCCCAAACATCAGATTTCTCAGAGAATTTTAAATCTTCAATTGCTTCTACTGACATCCACCTCCATGGTAGAAGAACCTGTAAGCAAAAATGAATAATGCTTCAACGCATTTAAAATTTTACTATTTAAATTTAAAATGGGAATAATTACATCTTCTCCTAACACCGTGTACATCTGATAGTTATGCAATCGTCTTGATATTCCAAAATCAGAAATTTTGGCTGTGAGTTGACTTGTCAGTAGAACATTCCTGGTTGCCAAATCTCCATGTATAACCTTAAACACAAGGGATATACTATATTCATCATGTCAATACTCATTATTAGGGCAGTTTTGAATAATAAAACATGTACTCAGGAATGATTTTGAAAAGCAAACCTTTTTACTAGCTAAATGATTCATTCCTCTTGCAATTTCTACTGAAAATCGTAAAAGGTCTGAAACTGAACGCCCTCCGTCATTAACAATACTTGCAAACGCTTTGAAAAAATAACAATTATGAAAGATTTGTTTCTTACTCAAATAAAATTAAATTATTTTATTAAAAAAGTAGCTTCTAGCTACAAATACGCTGGCAGACTTACTATGATAATTCGTATTAGCAGTTAGGTTTGATTCATATTGAGTTTCATTTGTCTCATATTGGAGAGTATACCAGGTGCGACTTTTCCTCAAAAAATCTTCTAAAGTGCCTTCTGCACAAAGCTCGCTGATGATTCCGATATGATCTAGTTTGAACAAACATCAGCGTTAACTCATAATTGCTCATAAACTTTTATGCATGATTTAAATCTGAGATTTCTCAGGAAATACTTTTTACAGACGCGTCAGAAGTGACTCCATAAAATTTAATGATATTAATATGATATTCAATATGAATTAAAATTTGGATTTCTTGCAATATCATTTCAAGTGCCTCTGGGCTTAGGGATTCCTTTGGTACTTTTGAAGCAATTTCAATGCTCGATTTGTTAAGTAATAAAGTTCCTTTGTAAACTTTTCCAAACTCTCCTTGCCCAAGGATACTCCTTGTGTCTATACAAGAGAGATGAATAAACTTTTTTTCTCAATAAATATTATATTGCACATTTTCTCATTTCAGAGATTTGTAAAGATAATTTTTATCTCCGTGATTATGAAACTGCTTCAAAAAACCTAATAAGTAATTACCAATCGATAGATTCAATGGGCTTAAGATGTACTTTTTGAAAGCTTTACAACTGACAACTTTAGAAACTTGTTCATGGTTGTTCAAATTAATGACGTCTGCTGACACTTTTCCCCCATCAGTTTCAAGTTCCTTCAAACGGTAATAGTAATCATGCAGAAATGTCATTGTTGGAGATTTCAAACGCTTGCAGCATGCATGAACAACAAGTATCTGATATAAAGCAATAACTACAAGTATGGAAAATGCAGAATAACGAATAATATTCGACAGGGTCGATCTTTGGGCTGTCGCCAAAGGACCAAAGTTGAACATGAGAAGGCTTAAAACTGTGAATGGAAGTAGAAACACGGATTTCACAATTACGTACATTCTGAGAAATTTCCTGGAAAGCTGAAAGATATTCAGAAAGTGATAAAATTGCTTTGCTTTGTGTCTTTTTAGGCTCAAGGTTTAAAGGTTTGTCTAATTACCTTCGAAACTCCTCTCCATAAAAGAAATAAAGTAACAACTTCGTAAATTGTTTTGGTAAAGATAGTAGTCAGCCTAAAAACTTCTGAAATTTTGAATAGTCGAATATTTTTTAATCATTTTGCGAATTCAATTCAAAACAGGAAGTTTTTAATTTGAACAGCAATGTGGAATTATTATTTACTAAATATTATTAAAATTATGTTATTTAAAAGGGAGAACAGTGTAATAATACTGAATTGGAAAAGACAATAAAGATAGAAATACAAATACAAATGATTAATATTTTGTTTACCTGAATGAATAGGAACTTTTGCTTTGTCTAATTTGAGGTAAAAGTTGATATTAAAAGCTATTTTGTTGGTGTTCTGAACCAAAAAAGTTAACTAGAAAACCAAAAATTAGTTACAAATTTTAAAATTGAACGAATACAAATATCAGCTTATGAAGTAAATAAGTCTTTACCACTTCCAATACAAGAACAAGTTGTAAAACTTGTATCCCCGGCATATGTGACAAAAAATTTAAGAATTTTGATAGAGGAGACATTTTTAAATGGTTTGATAAATGATGAAGCAACTTAAATCGGAGTTAAGTATATTTCGAGTGAAAGTCTAGGGTTGACAACACTAAAATTTAATATTCAATTATAAATGAACTGATGTAACTAATAATGACTGATGTAACTAACTGTATGAGATAATATTTTACAAGGAAAACCCATATAGCCTTAGACGCTGTGGTTAAACCGGATGTAACATGCTGAAAATAAAGCTGATAGGTTTTATACAATAAATAATAAATGGTTAGGCATCTGGGACCGGATAGACCAAAATACCTAAGTATTTTAGGATTTTATAAGCCTTTGGCCTGCACTAGCCTCAATAAGCTTTTTTCCTGAAGCCTGAATCATGAATCCTTGATTTATATAATATCCACGAATTTAATACTTTTTGAAACTTATTATGCAGAATACCTAATTATGACTGCTTCTGTCTGGTTCTACACTTAATTAAAAATTTTAACTTCAAAGCAACAACGTCAGGGAATTTTTTAAAATTTGTGACAGAGGAATCGTGCTTTAATATTTTTACGATAAGTATTTGAAATTCTTGTAAGTTGTAATACAACTTACAACTAAGCAAATTTATAAATGGTAGTTTATTGTACAGTGTTTTTATTCTAAATAACTATATTGCAAATGATGTTTCTTGTTTGCTGTACATTTCTTCAAGAGTCGTTTTCAATTGAGAAATATTTGATCTTTCATCACAATTAATTCTCCAGCAGTCCTGCATCAAGCCGTACCTGATGAAAATTCATTTAAAATATCCAATTAGATTACAGGTTACCTCTTTGACACTGAATATTTCTACGAGGGGAAACTGGAGTATTATTATTATTAGGTTAATAAATATGAACGAGAAGGATGGAATTACAATGGGCTTCTTTTCACATTAACATAATCTTACATAGAATCACTGGAATATTTTGGCTTGGGAAGTCGAATTCCATTTCGAAGTAGTAAAGCAATAGTGGATGACCATTGCAAATCCTGATACGGACACTCACCAAGTGTAAATATTTCCCATAAAGTTACTCCAAATGCCCATACATCAGATTTTACAGAGAATTTTAGATCTTCAATTGCCTCTATTGACATCCACCTCCATGGTAGAAGAACCTGTAAGCAAAATGGCAGGCGTCAGTAACGTCAGAAGCTTTTCAAAATGCCGTATTATAAATGTTTAAATTGAAATGATCACATCTTTTCCCAACACTTTGTACATCTGATAATTATACAATCGTCTTGATATTCCAAAATCAGAAATTTTGGCTGTGAGTTGACTTGTAAGAAGAACATTTCGGGAAGCCAAATCCCCATGAATTACCTTAAAAAGTTTGTAAAATTAGTAGGATTCTCATTCTGTATTATTATTAGTCGTTAGAGTACTTGATCGTATCGAATGTTGAATTGATTGTGAACCTTTTTATCAGCTAAATGATTCATTCCTCTAGCAATTTCTACTGAAAATCTCAATAGGTCTGAAAATGAACGTTTTCGGTCATCAAAAACACATGCAAACGCTTAAAAAGGAACAACAGTGTGCGATTTGTTAAATCTGTTATACTGATTCAATAATTTTATTTAAAATATTTTAAACAAACTTACATTGATAATTTTTAGTCGCAGATAGGCTTGATTCAAAAGAATTTCCATTGTTTTCAAATTTGAGAATATACCTGGTACGATGTTTCTTCAAAAAATCTTCTAAACTCCCTTCTTCACAAACTTCACTGATTATCGCAGTTTGATCTAGCAAGTCGTTAAAATGAAATAGGAAATAGGCAAAATTAACCACTTAAACTATTTTATTATAGAGGAAAGCTTTGTAAATACTTTTTACAGACGCATCAGATGTAACTCCATAAAATTTGATGATATTCACATGAAATCCTATGTGAATTAAAATTTTAATTTCTTGCAATATCATGTCAATCACGTCTGGACTTATGGATTCCTTTGATACTTTTGCAGCAATTGTAATTTTTTGTTTGTCAAGCAAAAGAGTTCCTTTGTAAACTGTTCCGAACTGTCCTTGTCCAAGGATACAAGTGGTATCTACATATGGCAACAGGCGAGATTGATCAATTGATTAATCTTCCCTTCAGCTTTCGTAGTTTAATTTTATTACTAGTTTCGTAATTTGAAAAAATTACTGAGATAATTTTTGTTCTTTTGTTTAAAATTAGGCGTCATTTTAAAATCGTTATTCACCTATAATGAGATTTAAAGGGCTTAAGATGTACTTTTTGAAAACTTCAGAACTAACGATTTGTAAATCTTGTTCACAATTGTTCAAATCAATGTCTGCAGACTCATTCCCCTCAAGGATTTCAAGTTTTCTTAAACTGTAAACGTAATCATGTAAACGAGCCATTGTTGGAGATTCTAATCGTTTGCAAAATACATGGACAACAAATATCTGACATGAATTAATCATTAATAATATTGATAAAGCTGAGTAGTCAATAATGTCCGAAATCAAAGATTTCTTTAGGATCGATAATGGCCCATTGTAGATAACGAAAATGAACAAAGTTGTGAGAGAAGGCATAAGCACTGACTTTACAATTACGTACATTCTAAGGAACTTCTTGGAACTCTGCAAATAATTGTAATTAATAGTACTAGCAATGCTAATTTGTGTCTTTTGGGCTAAAGTTTTAAATTGAATTTCTAATTACCTTTGAAACTCCTTTCCATAAAAGGGATAAACATATAGCTTCATACATTGTTACTGAGATGAACATAGCAATCCTTAAAACTTCTGAAATTTTTATCATTTTGTCATTTTAGCATGTTGTGGAAGCTAAAACCGAATTTTATCAGGCATGTGAATGCTGAATGATACATTAATCAATATGAACTATGTTATTTAGGAAAAGATATTTTTTATTCATAAATAAATTGTTTGAAATTTTAGAATCAGAAATACATTACTTACCTGAATAAAAAAGGAATGTGTACTGTGTATCTTATATTGTAATATTTGATGGTGAAAATTATTTTGAGAGCATTGTAGAAGACGGACATTATCTAAAATTTGTATTTATAATGTGTAAATTTTAATTGTATTAAAAATATCTAATGAATATACGTGATTGCTTTTAAAAGTAGGCAGTACTCCGATTTTACATTAAAATGTCTATTGGTTTTTCTTATTGAATTGCATTTTTACAAGTATACTTCAAATTTTGTCATTGCCGGAATTTTTTTCAGGAATACAAAATTATGCAAATAGCTATAAATTCAAAAAGATTTGATTACCACTTCCATACAGAGAATAAGCTTTAGCACTTGTATCCCAGGCATATATGACAAAAAGTCAAGGAATTTCGGTAAAAAATACATTTTTAGATAGTCAGTTTAAAGTTAAAGTAGAAACAGCTAGATAAAATAAGGTAAACTAATATTAATAATAGTTTAATTGTTTTAATATATAATTTTAAATTTGGAATACTGTGAATAAATTTAAACTATCAGTGAAGTCAGAAAAATGAAACGTGTTGTTGAAATGTTTTGTGTTGAAACATTTACATTTTTATGCTTAATTATATATTCTTTGATGTAAATGACTCCCTATAAGGAAAACCTGAGTCCCTGTGGTTAGAGTTGATTCACAATTAACTAAAGTCAATACATTTTTCAATAGTTATGAAATAGCTAACGCTCTAGATAGACCAAAACAGAATTTTAAAGTAGATAAAAGGTCAAAGCCTATTAGTTAGCCTACAAATAGCCAGCCCTGTAGTTTTGATTGGCCTATGGTATTCATTAGCACAACACTACCCTTTTCTAAATTATACATTTCAGTTCATTTACTGCTTCCACTACTGGCTTTTGACAAAAATGTAAGATTTTGATACATTTCGCCAATCGCAAGTAAGATTTCCTCATTTTGGTGACGATATGAGGGAAACCCAATTGAACAAGTTTATTTCAAACTCCTTCGACAATAGTTAAATTATCAAAAATTAAATTTCCTAAGCATTCTGACCACCAAGTGACATACATATAAGATGAATCCGTTATGCATTTTATAGTGGAATCCATACGATAATAAACTATGAATCTTGGTTACACCTTATATTAATATATTTGTTTATTTATAAATTAGTCGCATATCCGGTAAAGATTTTACAATCCTTGTCAATCAACAATTAATACGAATATAAAAACAGTTCCGGCATTGACTAAAATGCCAGTTTTGTTTCATGATCAGGTTCGTAGAAAAGTTGTTAATATTTAGATGACGAGTTTCTTTGACTTTTAAAACTTCTTTACCACAATGAAAACATGGATAGACCAAAACGTAAAAACATGGTAAAATGGTAAAAACAACAATAAAAACATTAAATCTACAATGGAGTTTCCACAAAGTTGCCAACCCCAATTACTTCTTTCTTGTGTATCGCTTCGACTTTGATTCTAGCATTGAGGAAATTAGGCCTAACCCCTTTATCAATAGCCCAGCATTCCTTCATGACAGTGTATCTGGAATTTACAACAATCAATTCTAAAATGTGTCAATAGTTTTTAAAATTTTGAAACTTTTCTCAATATTTTATCATACGAACATTTCAGTGCTGGCATATCGAGGTTTTTCAAGCTGTATTAATCCTTGACGGAGTTTCTTTGAAATATCCTGGGACCATTGAATACCTTCGAATGGAAACTCCCCAAGGGTAAAGATCTCCCATAAAGTAACTCCATATGACCACACATCAGACTTCTCTGATAAATTTAGATCTTCGATTGCTTCGATACTCATCCATCTCCAGGGTAGTAAGCACTTTTACCAATTTTAATAAACTTCTATAAAATTTTTTTTTTTCATTACTTGTGGATAATGCGAGTAGCAATACCTGCTGACTTATTGTGGTTGAGTACATTTGATATAAATATACACGTCGGGATAATCCAAAGTCAGTTATTTTTGCTTTTCGATCTGAAGTGACTAGGACATTCCGACATGCTAAATCTCCGTGTACTATCTTTAAAGAAAGCAAAAAAAGCGTTTACAAAGGGATTTTTAAAAAATTATAGCATTTTCCTGGTCACGCATTACCCGTTTAGCTGCTAAGTGTTCCATTCCTTTTGCAATGTCTAAAGCAAAACCTGTAATATCGTTTATTGTTTTTGTTCTGAATTCTTTCAATAACCCCAACCTGTATTAAAAGTTTTTACAAAACATGAGTTGTACTCAAATTATTGAAAAAATTCGTCGTTAAAATGTGCCTTTCTTTACAATAAGTAAGCAAAAAAGGTTTAAAAAGGAACCAAAACTAACGAGTTGTTTCCAGAATTAAGTTTGGGCGAAGTATTCTCACTGAAATCTTTGAAAATATCTCTTTTCTTATGCAATAGACTTTCCAAACTTCCTAGTTTACAAAATTCCATTACGAGCGCTATATGTCCTGAAATGGAATTAATTTTGAATTGTTCCGTTTTAAAATTTTTCTTAAATTCTAACTTGTACAAATTGTAAGTTTGAAAAATTTATAAACTATAATTCCATACTTTCCAAAGATGCATCAGAAGTAACACCATAAAATTTTACAATATTATCATGATCTCCAACATAAATCAAAATCTTAATTTCTTGCAAGATCATCCCAATTACTTCTAAACTTTGAACTTCTTTTGCAACCTTTGCAGCGATCTTTACTTTTATTTTGTTAACCAAAATCGTTCCTTTAAAAACTTTTCCAAACATTCCTTCTCCAAGAACTTGTCTGTGGTCTACACGTAAGGATAATTTTTTAAACACTATAGGTTTGTCATATTTTTTCACAAGTAGTAATTGTGGTTGTGCGTCAAGTCAAGTTTAAAAAAATCAAGCAGATAATACAAAAAAATTACCAATTGTTATGTCCAAAGGGCTTAATAAATATTCCTTGAAAAGCTTAAAGCTCACATTTTGATTAAAAGTTTCATCAAAATCAAAATTCTCAAATATATTCTCATACTGATTTGATTCCATTAATGATTCTTTTTTACTCTTTTGAATGTTATTGCAGTAATCATGCAAATGTGTCATTATTGGCGATTCTAACTTTTTGTAATATCCGTTTACAACAGAAATCATACAAAATATTATTACTGAATGGATTGATATAATTATTGCTGAATTTGTAACTTCAAGCCAATTCTCCATCAGAAGGTCCAGCATATACTTGTATGGTTCTTTACTCGATATTGGAACAAAGATTACAAGTAGAATGAGATGGCTCATGGTTGTGAGGTAAAAGAAGGACATGGAAGTTGCTGAATGTTTTAGAAACTTCTTCGAATGCTGGGTAAAAAATTAGATTATGTAACTCCGTTTGTGTATCAACTTTTCAGATGCATTACATTTCAATCTTTTTTTAAATCACCAATGATATCCCTTTCCATAATAGGTAAATAGTGACGATGTGATAAATGATGCAATGTATGTGAAACAATGCCCATAAAATTTCTAAAAGTAGAAATAAGCCAAAATTTTATTTTGTACTGATACTGGTAAAGTAGTTGTTAATTATAATTCTCGAATAATTTATTAAACAAAGCTTTACCTGGTCCTCCAACTTTGTTTTTTGATGGAAATGTTAATTCAAAAATTATAAATCTAAAGATGGCTAAAACTAACAAAATCTAAATCCAAGTTTAATTAAAATAGTTAAAAAACATTCTATGTAAGTATTATAGCTATAGCATATATATTGTCAATTAAAAATATAAGATTTTACCCATTTTATCCCAAATATTAATTTTAGAAATTGAATTCCAGGAACGTATGAACAAATATGGAAGAATTTCTTTGTTGTCATTTTCACACACATATTTTGAAAAAAATAATTAACTATAATCAGTTTAATGATGTTGAAATAATGTCTTTGTAATAAATGAATCAGGGGAAGATGTCTGCACTGGAAAAAAGTAGAGAGTGAAAACATTAAAAATCAAAATTTTAGCTAATATTGAGTAAGTCATATAGCAATAAAGTAAACTTACAGTCATAATTCACACTAAAGAAAAACATGCATAACTAAATTATATGGAAAAATTATTCGCCTTTCTTGGTAATTTAATTTGCTTTTAAACGGTATATAATGACGGTTTAAGTTATTCAGAAAAAAGCAAAAAACCCAAATGAGTAACTTGCTTCGATACATAAAATATATTGACCACCTGACCACATAAGAATCTCGAAGAAGACAATTTATCCCACAAAAGTATTTTTATTGTTGATAACTGCTTTTGAGAATTATTAGGCCAAATTCTAAGTTAGCTTAATGGCGTCACGAATTGGACAATACGTATAACGTGTATTGTTTAATAAAACTATTCATTTGGAACTGGAACAAGATTAAAATTTACCAACGTAAATGAATGTAAAATTTTAAGC
>JAQGAA010000799.1:0-19097 GCA_034696425.1 Isotoma viridis | reverse complement strand
TTGTGCACGTATTCAAATGTGAATTCTCGTGTGCTATGGATATTAAGTAGTAGTTGGTTTTATGTATGATCAGGAAATAAAACGTGGTTTGTAATACACTAAATCTAATTATCGGATATTATTTTAGCAAAATGCTCTTTGCCAAAATCCTTTATCATGATCAGTATTTATTCTTAGTATTAAAATGTGTTACAACTACTACTACAGATTACCATATAAGGCAAGGTCACAGAATACTTTGTATAGAATAAAGACACACTTGGTATATTATGGCATTTATGACAACAACAACAAGAACACATTTTCATTGATTGTGAAGTCCGATTGCCAGTTATTAGTTAGTGGTAAGAGGTAACGCAACTATGAATCACTTTATAATGCCATATGGATCGTATCTGATTTTTTTTGTAGTGAAATAATATACAGGAAAATTATGATGACGGTAAGGGTCACATTATTACTTTGGCAGAGCAATAATAATAATAATATACAAATGTATAACATGACAAGGCTGTAAATCAAAAGAGAACTTTCTTCTGGCTGTGTATATGCAATTATATATTGTGTATAGGTTTGATCAATACGAGCATAGTTAAATAGCTATTTTTGTCTATATTCAATACAGATTACCATGTAAAATGTATATATGTATGTATCAGTAGGAAAATAAGTAATGGGATTGTTTAATTAAAGCTACAGAGAGTTAATTAGTTCAAATTGAAAATAAGACTACAAAAGAGAGAAACGGAAGCCCATAAGTAGAACAGTAATTAAGTCTTTGGGCTTTTTGAATACAGCTAGAGAAGAAAGCCCAGACTATATAACTTTAGATACTATACAGACACGGTGGAATAAAACTAAAAGCTATAATTATTTTTTTTAAATGACATGGACACGACCTTATCCACGACTATGCATTATTTTTATATTACGATGCAAACCATACGCACCCCTTAACAGGGTATCGTAAAAAACCAAGCCTTAAAATCAATATTATGTTCAGTAATAATAATAATAAATATAAATGATCAGTAAAATATGGTTGTGGTCATAATAGTGTGTGTTTGAAAAACCTTAACGAGAATTTAAATGCTTGTACAACAATTAAACACGTATTAATGTAAATCTCCCGATCATTTAAGTTAAATAACAATTCCAAATTTCCCAATGCGTACAAATTACACATAATTTCCAAATGTCACAACCCTTGTACACAACAATGAATCAAAACTACTAACAAAGAGGTACAAGACTGTTGAATTCCAATTGAAAATAATAAATGTGACCAAACAGAAACTAAATTGTCCATGAAAATCGACAATCTTGTCGTTTAACATATTATTCACGCCATTGTCTTCAATCTTGACCTAAGTTGTAAAGGGATAAATTTGCCTTAATGCCATGCAGGTCTTTGTCAATGAAACGCCTCTATAGTATCTTTAAACAGTATTAAATTTTATATTTACACTTAAGAGTAAGTTTTGTTTCTAATACAATTATTATTTTGCAAGAGTCTATTTTAAATTTTTCATTCATTCTTAATTCTCAATCATTCAAAATGTCCTGATCCGTATCATTGGCTTGTAGAGTGAAATTTAAAATGAAACACAATGAATGAATTGTCTAACCCTTTATGCTAAAACTCTATAGAGTATAGTAATACAAAATTTCTATCTATTCGTCTATATATAGTCTTGTCGGGTCTGACTCTCTTCTGACACACAAGACAACACCTCTAATCAATCCTGAGCCATTTGTGTATTGGATGATAATAAAAGTTAGCTCTCAAAGACGCAGACGAGAGAACTTACTTAATGTGTAGTACGTAAAAAATATAAATAAATAAATATAACATTAACCCACATTTTAACTAAAATGTCACGACACAGGAACCATATTGTACTTTGCTTTAAAAAATGAGACACTGCACATTCTGAGCTGCTTCACCAATACTAATAATAATAATCGTATACAACAATTTGACTCGGTTGGTCTATAAACCAAGTTAACTTCTTTATACAATAATATGCATTATATATCTGACAGATTTAAGTACGTATGATTATAGATTGGCGATACTTTGCTTGAATACCGTGTTTCCTGATTAATTCTCTTTTTTTCAAGTTTGACAAGACTTTTTGGTTTGATAGGGTTTTTAATAGGTTGGTAGATATTATTGTTATTGTTATTAAAACACATCAAATATGTCACTCGAGTAGTTTTACTAAATTCGTTAGTCTTATCTAAATCTCTCTTGTCATTTTGTTCGAGGATGTAAAATCTCTCGCTAAAGCATTTAAATGTTATTTCCATACAGATATACAGACATGACTTATGTCTATAAGCTGTCATTTTATGACACTTGAGAGAATATAGCTATAAAATTAAAATACACTTTAAGCCAGTTATTATTATTATTTTGTAAATTGACTTCAAGACTTAAAACAAATAATGTTTCTCCTTAGTAAATATACAAACTTGAGATGAATCCATGCATCTCCAGTTAGTCAGGATTTAATAGTTTTTCCATTATAGTCATTAAGCAATTTACATGACTTCATTCATATTATGTAGTAATACGTTTGCTAGAGATGATAGGAATCAACAAGTGGTGGTGGTGTGGGTTTGGAGTCAAAGGAATTAAGTCAGAATGCATAAGGAATTTTTTTTATAAAATTGACATGTAACTAATTTACAGTTAATTTAGTTTCTGAAATCCCTCTCTCTACTAATGAGGTTTCCATAATATTATATCAACACGTTAAAAATTTTAAACAGAGAGCCAACCCGTGTATGGCATAACTGACAGTTTTACTTAAATAAATACATAAATCCATCAAGCTATCTACAGGGACATCATTAATTGAAAGCAGTTCTTTTTCTTTTAAACAAACACCTTTTAATATTATTTTACTTTGCTTTGGCACATCCACTAAATGATGACGATGATGATGATTATAATGTAGCATTCTGTTGTATATTGGTACAGAGTGGTAAAAATGTAAATGGATTATACGAAAAATGAAAGGAAATTAGTGTTAAATTAATTTAAACTTTTGTATTCATTAGCTACGTTTTTATTTTGTTATCTTAATATAAATCGCATCTCTTTAGCTTTTTATCTTTAGTTTCCATCTCTCCTTGATTCAAAACGACGCTGCTTAAACTTTACTGAAAAGATGACCAAATCCCAAATAATTTAAAAGTACTTACAAAATTATGCAATATTTTAATTACAAAACATATAAATAGGACTTCCTTTAGGAACGCATAATACATTTATTTGTTTTTGTTTTTTCATACGCATCACTTATTTTAATTTCTCTGAAGACTTTTCTAAACAGGATAAAAATCAAAACATCTCATCAAGCTCTTTCAAACCATAGTGGGTGCGAATTGTCAATCTGACATTTTACAAACTATAACCACATTGCTTGTATATATAAGGAAAGAAACAAGTGTTTTTGTATAAGATGATGTTATAAGCACTATGGGTATAGTCTGTCTTCTTCTTGTAAAGAAATCTCTTGTTTATTCATTCCAACAAGGTTCAATCCACTCCAATTTGTCAAAGAAAGAAGTTTGCTCTGTGTTCAAGTCAAGTATGTGTACAATGTATGTTTATGCAAATTTGTAAAATCTCCTCCAGGAGGATTTATAGAGCGAAGATGTGTTGTATTGAGACAAAAAACAATCACTCGAATGACCTTTGAGGTCATGCAGGAGGCAGGAGTAGATCTTACAAGTGCTAAACTGATTGTCGTAATGATAAAATCTTACAAATCAGGGTAGGACTATGTCCAATAAGCAATATACAATTGTAAGTAATAACTAGACACTAGTTAAAAGCATTAGAATTATAACTTTTACACCATTAAGAATTAGCATTGAACTAACGCAACGCATCCTTAATAAATATTTCTCAATCCCCAGAGGCAATCAGTTGGTCAGTTGGATTAAGTTTTGAGTAGAGAGTTTGGAGGAATATCACATTTCATGAATTTTTATTCATTCCATACAAAGAATGTGTGTTTGTAATTCGAAAGGAAATAAAATATTATACAAAATTACATGATTAAAATTCAGGAAATTAAATCCATAGGAAATACCTATTGGTGATTAAATGCTAAAATTTCTGTTTTTTTAAGGTAAGACTTCAATGGACATGTTGTTATTTCTTTAAGGATAATATTTATTTATTATGTGAAGACACATAGAGGTATTATTAATATTACAAAAGTTTTTTGCATTCCTTCCTTTCATTCTCTAGTATTATTTGGTGTTTGAGTTGAATACAATAATGTTTGTAAAATATACACACTACACGTGACAATGCAATAAAATGAAATAAATGCAAAGTAGTAACTTATTCATAAAATAATACTCCAGCCGGTTTCTCATCATCTTATTTCGTGTCAAAGTACTCAAACTTTACAAAATCCACTTCATCCATCTAACCCAAACCTTAGTCGAAGGAACAAAGTATAAGCAAGTTAAAGCAAGTAGGTATTATCATCATTACCATCGTAATCAGTGACATTGACCGTCATGTCGTGTTTGCATGTTTGAAACTTTGAAAATTTTTAAACCACATTGAATAATAGACAAAGCTTTAAAAGAATTTTTTAACCTTTGGGATTCAATGCATTATAGTTTAAAATTTAATTATGCAGAAAAGCCGCTTATAATATCATTTAGATGATTAAAAGACGGAAAAAGAGAGAAGCTGGACATTAAGCTGTTTAAGTTGCATATAATAATGATGATATTTTTTATGATTGAAAAAACTTTAACCGACAACAAAAAACTGTCCCTTGAAATTTCCTAAATAATAATGAGACTTCCTTCTGTAATATAATAATCATATTTGCATGCAATCTCAACTGTTGCCACTCCAACCGTCTCAATCATACCACTGTCGGAGAAATGTTTTAAAACACGGCTGTGATTCCCCATCTGCCTGTCTGTATTATTATCAGTGTAATCAAAGTAGAAGAACGAAATAGTAAAAAATAAAAATCTAAATCACACTTCATTTAAGTTCAAGTAACAATTACATAGAATGCTCATTGTGTTACGATCTTTTAGAATTGTTGCCACACCATCAACCCATCGCACAATTCATTGTTTGGGTGGCCGATTTGATTTGCATAAGGATTAAGTATAATGGCTGTGTCATCATTAGTAAAATGAGGAGTAATCCGATCTCAAAGAATTCCAACACGAACGAATAACAACACAACTACATACATATTCTTTGGCGAATTATCATTCGAAATTCCAGCATTGCAATAATATAATACAAGATTGTATTCTATATTCTTTAATGTGTACAAAATATTTAACACTGTATATTATAGCATTTACCAATAAGTCTTTACAATACTGGGATTATATAGTAATTTTATATTACACGAATATATTTTAAAGACTTTCAGGGAAAACTTGATTTATGCAACTCAACAAGTTGTTTATTGCATACCTTACTTTCTTTGTGTATACAAAACACTAACAAATCTATATTGCCCTTATCTATCTCTCCAAGAGGAAAGACATTTTTTCTATAAAAATCAGCATCAAACATATAGAGAGAGAGCCTTAAGACTTCAGAAAATAATTATTATCCGAAAACCCAAACTAATAGAAAAGACCATCATCACCATCACCCCCAATACACAAGATAAGAGCCTTCTTCTTCTTTAGCTTCTTTAAAATGTTTTTAAGAGTTTGATTAAAAGCTCAGTGTTAATTCATCTTGATGTCAAATATTTCACACTAAACACTCGTAGGAGGAAGAGAGAGAGACAAAAGTATGTGCTTATGTGTAAGAGAGTGTTTGAGCTCTGGGAGATGAATTACTATATAGTATTTATTATATTCCTTCCTTTAGACTTGCAATCGTTTTATTATGCAACATTTTACAACTTTACATATTATCACTTAAGGCATTAGCAGACTGGTTGGTGGTGCATTCCACAAGAAGAAGCAAAAGTTAAAAAGTGCTAAACCTAAGAGTAAGATAAGATGATCGAAGCTTTAGACGAAAAAATGCTTCTTTTTTTCAAATGTCCATCGCCCATACATAAGGATGATGTTATATATGATGGTTACTGGTAGTAGTAAAGAGAGATGAGCCTCTTTATCTCTGTCGTATCGAAGGAGATTTTGACTTTCAAAAAATTCCAAACTGTTGCAACCAACACACATACACACGTGAATGAATTGGACTTCTGTTTTAAAGCATGTGTGTGTGTGTGTGTTGTGTCTAGATTGAATAGTTTTGAAAAAGACAAACTATTATACACGAGATAAGGTAAATCTTAGTAGTTCTCTCTCAGTTGTTGGTGCAATTTAAATATGCAATTGGCATAGCCTTCGGGAAATGAGATTGGTCTTAGTGATAACAGAAAGATCATCTTCATTATACAAAATCTACCTTAACAGAAACCTTGTACTTGTGTAACTACTTTTCCGTGATCTTTGTAAGGAAATGAATTAGAAAATTTTAATATATAAGGCTTTTTATATAAGAATGAATTGGTTTAAATACACAGTTAATATATTCTTTGATCCTCGCATCTCTCTCTCCAGAAAGAGAAAGAGAGAGAGATTATCAATTTAATTCAGCTACAGATTAAATGAATACATTTAAGGATGATTCAAATTCGAGTTTATTAGTTAGAGAAGATTTAGTGTAAAAGTTGAATCTCTCGAACGGTAACGAAATCAAGATTTAGGAACTCCTAAGTTTTAAAATTGCTTTGCCAAGCCATAAAATAAAGTCTTGTTTTCACCATTAAGCATTACTCATTGTTACAATCTTTGGACAAAATAGTTAAAATGCGAATGAATGAGTTAAGGATATAAGATTCTTCTTTCTAGAGGTTTTTAGTTTCATGAACTTGGACATAATAAATATTAAGTTTTTGTTACATTTGCCGAAAAAAGATACGACTTTAGATTTTAAGAAGAACCTGAACTGGAGTTTGGGAATGGGTTTCTTTTTTTAAATAAAATTATGTATAAAAATTCATGCAGATAATACCTTAAGTGAAATCAAGTCTTTTTTTCTTTCTCTCTGGAAGAACCCATAACTATTTAATCAACCAAGGGAATAAAATAAAGTATACACACACAAGAGAGAATAATACAATCGAGCCCAGTCCCATAAAAATTCTTGTCACTTATATCTCAAATAATAATTACTATACATGGAGTTATCAAGGAGTGTTACATCAATTTTATTTATTTTTATGTCCTGTTTGCTCGTACTTTTGGAAGTTGCAAGTTCTTACAGCAACAGAACCAGATTATATTATAGACCACCAGGGTAATCCATTGCATTCAAGATTATATGTCCAGTTTCAACAATGTTTTCAAAATGTTAATATAGCAATAGAGAGAGATACAGTACAATGTGAAACACTAAATACGGTCAACTAAAAGGCATTAAGATGGATTGTTGTTAATTTTCAAACCTATTCTGGATTTCATAAGCCAAAAGGGACACACGCAAAAATTCCTTTGTGCATGGGGTTGACTCTGGCTTGGCTTATTTTTTTCAGATTTGACTACTACTACTGGATATACACATGCATTTCCTTTTTTACATGTAGATAAGGCAAAAAGTAAGTAGTAGTAGTTTTACACAATATTACCAAAATTGGGTTGATGGAATTTAAATGAATAATCTTAAATCTAATAAAAATTATCGTATCATCATTTTCATTGCGGAATTATGTTCATGCATTTTAATTGCTTGTTTGTTGTCTATCAAACTCTGTGTATATATTTGGTTGGAATCATTTGAGCTCGGATATTAAAGTTTTATTTAAAAACTTTTTTTCTTTTGTTTATTGCGTTTTTTGTACAAAACTCCTAATTCTCATTGTTGCTAAGCCATAAGATTTTGTCTTGATTGTTAATCTTTGACCAAAAAGAGGAGAAATATTAATTTTAATAGGAGTAAAACTGTTTTAAGGGCAGTATTATTTCTTTTAAAACGTTCAGCCATCATTTTTAATTTAGGATAGAGAAAAGTGTACCGCGTTTATCTAGGAATTTGTCATTGATATTCCTTTGAGAGATAATACACTTATTTGCTTCGCATGACTTTCACGGATAAATGCATTTTAACAGATTTAAACAAGATGAACAAATTCATTTAACCTTGAAGAAGGATTTAAAATTGACAAGGGATCTTAAAAGAAAAAGAGGGCAGAAAACCCATACAGAAGTATTTAGGAATTTTAACAAATAAGATTTGTATGAATATTATTATTTGAAATGTGAATTGAGCATGGAAATTCGAGATGGAAGTCTCATTTTGATTGTCCCAACATAATACTAGGAATACCAACAACTACTACCACCACCACCACCACTGCCTTATATTATTATTGTCATCTCATTCATATTGTGTAGAGTTGTTAGTTGGCTTGGTGGTGGTGGATTTTTCATGGTTTATTTTAACTTACACAATACCTGACCAAATTCTACTTTATTATGCAAATTCTGAAAGAGAGAGAGAGACACCTTTTATATTACATTGTTCTTTTCAAACTTTAAATCCTTCTTAGAGCTCTCTTTGCTTGTTAGGGTATTTTTCGTCAATGGTGAATTGCTTTTGGTAGTATATAAGTATATGAACATGAAGAGTTAAGCGGAATGAGATAAACGAGAAGAAAAAATTTTGCATGGATCTCTCACTTCTGTATACAAAATGTAATTTATCATTCGGTTAAGTACTTTAGGACTTTATGAAAATAAGTATTATATCATGGGACATGGACTAGAGAGAGGTTGAAGTCACAAAATTGTACTTGGTCGCATAGGTATTCTTCAAAAAAAGAGTATTGACCCATAACTAATTTTAATTGAACAACTTTGATATGTTTTTTTTCCGAGAAAAGATCTAAATTTTTTATCAAATTGAAAAGTCTACTCGATGTGTGAATTTAGGACTGTCTGACTTTGTATCATGGTTAGTAGTAGTAGGCCAAGATGAATTTAAGTCTTTAAATTTCTCTCGATTCATCAAACTAGCCTTTGAAACTATTGTGAGTGCAAGAAGTCAAAATTAATATCTAAAAGTGTAATGACACGCGACCTTGCAATTACGCTTTTTTTAGTCGCTTGCTGGCATTTATTCATACTTAAATTTTTACTTGAATTTTTAAGCAACAACTTGAATAGGCATTACAAAGCTTATAAAAATGATTAAGTTACTCTAACGTTGTACTTGTGCATTTGGATTCATATTGTTGTAAAAGTTTATCATGACTTTCCTCAGGCATGAGACAATACAAAATAAGCCTCTGGATTTTGTACAATTGGAATTGAACTTACAACGAAAGGTGACTAGGTGTGAGTAATTTGTAAGTTTGTAAATTGATATGGGAAAATAAGTGAGATGATTTGATATGAGAAATGATATTATGTCTATAGCTGTAATAGAGTTAACACTACTACTACTACCAAGAGAAAGTAAAATTTGGAATATGAATAGATTGAAAAATTAATTTGAAAATTCACACCAAATTTTCAATAAAATTTGATCTTTGTGACCCTGCACTTTCATTCATGATGCAAGTAATTTCATAGCGTATTTTTCAAAGTTTTTTATTGGAAGGACAGTTACAGCAATTTAAATCAATTATAATTTTATATAGAAACAGTAAATTTACAATGACCCAAAAGTGGACAATAATTTGATACTAGTAATAATAAAAAACATTTTTACTATTATGGTGATGTATTATTATATATCAGCCAGTCTTTACTTTCGATCACGTTAAAGAATAACAATGATGTGGTTTCTCAAATGAAGTAATGCCATACAATATAATAATAATAAAGCCTCCCAAAATAATTTGTCAGTTCTAACAGCTTCAGCTAATAAGCAAATTAATTTATCGAATTTTCTCTGGTTTCTCGTAGTCGAGTGGTTTTTCAAACAAAATGATTTTACTACAAAGGAAGACCAAGAAATTCAAAATAGTGAACGGTGTATGAAAAGAGTAACAAGTTCAATTTATATCATTGTATAAAATAAACAAATGTTTCAATTGCAAAGAAGCCAATTTTACAAAATAAATACCCCCAAATAAATTCCAACCAACACCAATAGACAAAAAAATGTAAAGAAAAAGAATCTGCCACAACCAATAATATTATTTTCTACTTATTTATGAATCAACAGAATAAAAGTAAATATATCATGGACCAGGGACCAACCCCAGAATAATAAATCCATAATAATAATCCCAAGTAAAACGGAACCTTGAACCAGATTCAGTCATTGAAGAAGTATTAGTAGTAGTAGTAGTAGTTGTAGGAGGAAAAGGGCAACCAGAAGAAGAAACCATTATTAACAAAACTATATACTACTTGTGGTGATAGACAAACAAAAGCATGATCACAATTTATGTCAAAATCCTAAAGGCAAGGTAACACCAAAGGAAAGAAACGTCGACATAAAATCCCGTAGTAACAATATTTCTTCCTAGAAGAGTTGCAACTAGTAGTAGTAATAGTAAAATAGATAGAACAATCATCCCATTGTAATTGGCATTGTTGTTGTATATGAGAAAGCCCTATGTTTTTTTTTGTGTTTTATTATTTTTATATATTTCCTATTAGGTAGTGGTAGTAGTAATACAAATATTTTTTTCGAGTGTTAAACCGATGACCGAGAGAGAAATGGATAGACGAGCTATGTGATTCCGTTACTCAGAAGGATATTTATTACAAAGATTTTTTTATTTATGAAGGAGATTGCTGGGCAAATTCGTGACAGTTTTGTCAAGGAAAAGTATGATGATGATGATGGTGATGAAAAATTTAGATTATAATGGAACTTTGAGTGTTCAAGATGTATTCATAACTCATGAGTTGGATTTTTATTGTTGGGTTTTGTTTGTTCAGTGTCGTACCCTTGAATAATTTAAACTGGAAAATGTATGATTAAGTCATTTGACATGTGTTTGACCTTCACCCTTGACAATGGAGCCTATCCAACGTTCCCTTACGTTTCAAACGTTTTTTGACTTATAGTTTTGCTGTTTAGCTAGTTTTTTTCGATTTCCTGTAAGGCAACTCTTTGTATTAGAAAAAATCAATTGCAGAAAATAGTAATTGATTGTACTTTTTATTGAGATTTTATTAAATATTATGTACTGAGACTATATTTTTCAGATATTTCATGTTTTTATAATAACACATCCGTATCATCAACTTGGAGGATTGACTATGTCTCTGAAAATACTACTTCCACCCAGGCTGATTGTAAAAATATTGAGAAGTGAATGTTTACACTAAAGTTGTTTAATAACTAGTAGTAGTGTCATACTAAAAAAAATAAGAGGTTTCCTTACTAACCCAAACCCATGGGCAAATAATAATCATAATAATAATAACAATAATAATGAAACATTAATAAAAAAATAAAGTGTGAAGGAGAAGATCGAAGTGAGGAGAATTGAACAAAACTGTATTCCATTATTCTTTGTAGGAATAAGTAGGCAAAACAAATTAAAAGCATTTCTTTCGGGTTTATTGTATTCGAAGTTCACGTTACTGTTTGCTCACGACTTTTCATTCTTGTCAAAACACCGTCATAAAATAAAAATCACCCTAGATATCACACTAACTATTTGTACTCCTTCCTAGAGAGTCTATAACAACTACTACTGCACCTTCTACTTCTTTCAACAATTGTGGCATGTGATGATACGATAATAGTAGCTGAGTTGATGATAACTTCAGTCAAAATGCATTAGAGTTAATATTGATGGAAAAATATTATGGTGAAATTGTGTGTTAGTGGTAATATATGGGATTTATGTTTCATTCTCTTAATAGAAACTTCAATCCGCTTTGGATTTCAGTCTCAAGCAATAAATAATAAAACATTTGCATCAATGAATTCAATTTTGAGTTTGAAAAATGACACTGGTTTCATTCAACGCATATGTTTGAACTTCTGGACGGATTCTAATACAAAATTAATAAGTTCAAGAATGACTTCAACAGCAAATATCTTAAGCTCTAAATTATTATTCCCTTTTTTAATTCCCTTTATAAAACTAACTCATGCTTAATGTTCTATGCAGGGTTTTTCAAATGCAAGACTTTACGCTAAAAGTAAGTCTCCCATTATAAAATACCTTAGTAAAAACGAATGTAAAATGTCTTAAAATAATTGGTTACAAATTTAAACAAAAACCCAATGACGCTGTATACATAAAATAGTGCATATTCTATACACCCTAGCGTATGCATAACCAACGGTAGAAATCTGTGCCAACTTTTTGTGACAAAGAAAGAGGTTTCTTCTCAAGAAAAGCTAACACCACAAGAAACAAACCAAGTGATCATGTACAATCAACTTTTCCCTTTCGAAAATCGAGACTCGAGGGTGACGATGATGATGCATGCATGCATGGTGTAGTAGTAATGATTGGCGATGATATTCATGATATTGTGATGATAGTAGTGTGAGAAACACTCTAGGGGATTATTCATTTCTTTTTATTATTACATTTTTTAGCACACATTTACTCCTGTGTCTTTATCGTTGTTGTATTTTAAAATGTTACACGAATGAAATCGACCGACTAGACCAGCATCATCATATCAAACAAAACATTACACTATCGTCAACATGTTTTAATTTCGGACTACAAGTAAAAATTGAAAAACGAACAAGTGTGAGATCGAAGAAACTTTTGCTTGTGAATTGGAAAATTGGTTACAAGTTTTACTAACTATTATTGGAAATGTATTTGTACACAGTTTGTATTACACTGTGTTATTCCCTATACATCCGCTGTTTCATCTCATGACTCGGACGATGATGTTGTCGTCGTCGTGAGTTGAGTGTAATTAGCTATGCAATTAAACCATTTGTGTGTTCAATAATAACAAGTTTCCACATTAGGCCTGACTTTAACTTGGCTTGAATACACTAATATAGTAAAAGTAATAGTTACAAGTACTAACCAGCACTGCCCTTACATCTCTTTGTAATAATAATCCTGAATAATAATAATAATGATGCTCAATAATAATAGTTAGTAATGATTGTAACAATAATGGTAATGATGATTATCATATTGCTTTTGCACTTTTGCTTTGCTTGAGGATGAGCTTTACCTCTGGGTTTGTGATGATGAGATGACCATGCTGATACAATATATATAGCAAGTTGAAGTCCGTTTGGCTAGCTAACTATATTTTTACATTTTGTACTTACTATCGCAAGATGAGATTATTAATGTGTTAAAATGTTATGATGATTTTATGTTATTGAATCTTGAGAAATTTCTACTTGAAAGAACAGCATAAAATAATAAAAAAAATAATAATGATAATAAATAATGAAATTATCATTTGCCATTTTATTGCGGCTCTTTAGTGTCAAATCATCCGTGATTAGATGCGTTTGGTGGCTTTGTAGTTGTGACCAAGATCCATACACAAATATCATGTTGCATACAAAAAACACAGTAAACTGCTATCACTCTACCCACCAAAAACTTAGATTGCTTGCGTAGGAAGTTTTAGGGTTATAAATCGTTTGCTGATTGATTAGGGAATAATTTTATGGACATGATGAGATGATACAACATAGAACTTTGAGAACTTTTATATGTTAAACAAAAAAAGTTATTAGTCTCTATTATAAAGCAATTTCAATTCAGCGTGTATTTTTTTTCAATTTCTGCATCTGAAATCTCAAAGGCTGTACTAATTTTATAAAAAAGAATCTTTTAAAAGTAATTTCACAATAGTAAGGATTTGTTTTTTGACATTTGGTTATAATCCCTCACGCAGCATAAGCTTGACTATTAGTTTTTCAACCGTTAATCCAAATTAATTTATAAGACCTAGTTCTATCGTTCACAATAACGCAGACATGTAAAACATTCGTTTCATCACTATTTTAACCATATCCCACAGCCCACAACATAACCAGCAGTATCGTAGTAGTAACATTAGCAAAGTTAAAATGCACACAATGAAAGTTAAAACTAGCTTAAAAAATTTCCCTCAACACTTGTAACAACTTACACACGTATGATTTGAATAGAAAAATAGCATTTTTAGTTCAAAATTTTACACTATCTTTCTAACTACTACTACTACTACTACTGCATTTGTATTTTCAATGCTACGAAGTGCGATACTCTATAGAGTCTAAAATCAAAACAAAACTTTCGTTTGTCCCATTGTTAAAGTATCATGTGAATGAAATGAAACTGAAAAAAATTGTAATTAGGTAATGCCTCCGAGTCTAAAGAAAGGGATTATCTGGTAACTATACTGTTGTATATATTTAACAACAAAAAACATTTGAATTCTTTATATAAAGAAATACACTACTGAAAACTCTTCGCGTATCTCGTATGTAGCACACACACACAGAATAGAAGAAGAAATAGTTTTAGCTTTATAACTCTCAAAGAAGCAAAGAATTATAAAACTCTAGTCAAAGATTACCTTCGTTTTTTAACAATTCATCTCTGAAAAGATCTACGTGTGTGAATACTCTTTTTTTAAATTTTGATGCATCTTATACATAGAATGGAACCCAACACACCTAACTGACTATCCATGTGCACAGAAGTTTTAACGTATAATTATTACTGCATATTGAAATCGAAACTTAAAAAGTACCATTCATTTTTGCATGTTATGGGATAAAGTGATAGGTGGTAGTGTTGGTGTTGACGATTATAATGAATGATGATGGCAAATTGGCAACTTAAGGCAGACTCATTTATTTCTAAGGTAGTAAGTATTAGTAGTAGTGGCAATTTGTATAAGATAATATTATATCATAGTCACTTGTCAACCATTAGTCAACTTTAAAAATAATCTATGGGTTTTACTACTTACTTCTACTATTATTGTATTATATAATAAATACAAATGTAATTTCCTAATATGTTCGGATAATGATATATTATTTGACTTGTGTATTATTATTATTATTATTAATACTAGTATTGATATGGGTTTGTATGTCTTGAAACCAAGCTTAAGAAGGAATTGTATTGAGTTGGCTTAAGAAATAATGATAATAATAATGAATGTTAGAGTTACATAGGAAAATAAATTAGTGTATTATGTTTAAGATGATATAACTAAATACTTGTGTTTATATGCCAAGAGTAATTCTAATATTAAAAAGTACAAGTAATAAAAATAATAGCAAACAAATAACTTGGTGAATTGTGTGGATTACAAAATTAAAACAACCTATAGAAGGGAGAGACTCAATCATTTGTCATCTGTAGTGTCCAATCTATGTAACACTATGTAGTAATAAAAAATACCAAAGACTGAAACTATATAAACCTGAATTAATGAATTGCCATCCATAAGAGAGAAGAAATACATTTGAAACAGTTAGTAGTGTTATTATTATTATTCTAAAGTGCTACTTTTTAACTACTATTGACTTTTAGTTTGACTACTGATGACGCTGAGCTATTAACACTACACTCTACGACTAGACCCTATAGTGCCACTACTACTGCTGAGTTGTTTAATTATCTGTCATTCATAAAGTTCAATTAGTTACTGCTGACTTCACCAAAACCCAACATTAACTACAACTTGTAAGACTTATTAAGAAGAATGTGTAGTAGTAGTAGCAGATTTGAAGTTAAGTTTCGCAATAACTTTTATTGATTACGAGACGAGTCTCTAAAATGGTTAATAGTTTGATGAAATCGTAATTAGTCTTCTCTAAAAGCCAAAACCAACAAGAACAAGTTGAAAAACCTTTAAACATTTCATTACCCTCTCTATAAGTTATACAATATCTATCAAATTATATTTGAATTGTATCACGAACAATTTAAATTTTTATAGCATCATTATGAAATTGAACATGCAAACGCAAACTGTATTTTCCAGAGAGAGTTCATGTATCCAGTCTAAACTTGAAATATTTAATAGGACAATTATACTATATACAAAACACAATGATGTTCCTTGTAAAAAAGCTGTGATGCAATTACCTAAACTAATACTATTTTCAAGATCTCATGAACGAGATAAGTTAGTCAAAATGACTTTTTGCCAAAAAATTCATAATACTTTCCAACACTCTTAGAAAATTCGTAAATTTTTGTATTAAGGTCTGTGTGCATCTATAAAGGATGATTGATCAAGGTAATAATAATCCTAATGACTACTCATTCCTCAGTGGGGGTAACCTTTATATACAAGTATATTGTTTTTGTTTTAAAACTTAACTTCTTGAGTATTTTAAAACGAAAATCTGGCCATAATAGTGTTACTACGGCCCTTATAGCAATCTCTTGGATGAAATACCTAAAGTATAAACTAGGAACAACTCAAGATTATTATAAAAAGCAATGTTGTTGAATCGGAATGTAATGACTTCAATACATGCACGGTACTTAACTAACTTTACCTAAAGTCATGGAAGTCAGATCGATGCACTTGAATTACACACACTTGTTTGTACACATATATGCAACACATAATATAACATCACACATCTATAACTTAATTTTTTATCAGGATTATTTGCACCATGGATGAAAGAAGAAGGAATTTAATATTTTTTTCAAAAGGAAAAATCTTGCTTCTTTTATGGTCATACCTGGTTTTAGTGTTTTCTTAGTTCATTCATTAAAGTCATTTTTAGTTTGCAAGTACTAATGTCTCCATATATATGTAGTATACACTTGGATCAGATGATATTATAGCCAACTCCAAATACATTTGGACAAAGATGAGCAAGATAATTGATGACTGTATAAAAAAATCCCTAGCCGGATCTATTTGCATTTTCCATTGAGATTTTTCAATATGTGATTCTATCTGAAGAGAACACGAAGTAAAAGGAGGCGTTAACACTCTCATTCTAAACTTAAGCTCTTTTCAACTCCAATCTAAATTCCAACAATCCAAATCACAATTCCTATTATGCCAAATCAGGATTTAATAATGGAAAAGAATGTGTACTTTTAGTTTTTATACTTGTATGCATGTCAAAAGTAGTTAAAGTTTGTTGTTTTTTAATGCAACATTTAACTCGCATCGCATGAATGATAGTTTACACAATATTTTAAAAAAAACGAGACAGTCTGCTTGCTATATAGACTGCAAAGTATATTTTTTTAGATTTACTGTACTGGAATACTATACTAGTAGTAGTAGTAGTAGTAGTAGTGGAATTTAGCAAAAAGGACGATAATATTATTGCTTAACTGTCTTGTCTCTACAAAAGCTGGGATAATTTTCCAGTAAATGTTGCAATTTTTTATAAAAAAAAATAAATAATGACTGCATGAAAAGTCCTACTTGAACTATTGCATTGTTACACTATTACAACTACTACGTGCAACAATAATATTCATACTTAAGGCAAATGTCATTGCCCGTCTAAATTATTTAAGTACACAAGAGGATTCTTAAGTTGCAAAATCGGTTTGATAAAAGACTCAAGGAAAGAAGAATTCATACTTAAATGCCACACTATTACTACGTAGGGGTAATCAATGTTGAATGTATTATGTATGACCATCTCTACATCAATAGGTATATGTAACTGGTTTAGTTTGGATTTTGTATTAACATTTTGAGCTGCCGGATATGAGTAAATGATACCGGAGGAAAGTAAAATGAATCTTTTTTAAAAGTCAAATTAAAAATCAAAGCTCTCAATCAAGTAAAAAGTAAAATTCCGATGGATGATAGATGGACAGATCATCATAATAATAATATTTGTCTATACATTTACTATACTACAAAGCATATATGTATTATAGTGCAAATGGAATCGAAACTACGTATAGGTAATAATAATAATATTGCTTAAAACCGATCAAACAGGCTTCGGCACTTTACTCAAGAAGGAAGGAGTGAATAAGTAAATATTATTATGGTAAGGTTTGATCATAATGTTGATGTTAGTGGCAGTGGTGATGCTTATAAGTTTTTGCAGGTCCATTGCACTTTTTGATCTTGAATATTTAAACTATATAATAGATTACGAAATATTGATATATTTCAAACTGACAATAGAATCCAGAAGTCTATACAGTAGTAGTTGGTAGACAGTTTTAAACAATTGTATAATATTATTATTATAAATATGTAATGTCATTACATAAATCCTATGCAGTTTAAGTTTCACTACAATAGTAGTATAATAAGAATAACCCAAGAAAAGAAGGTAAATCTAGTCTAACCGGTGGTAGCGGTGGGGGCATTTCATTGCCAAGTTGTATATTTTAAATACACAAGAGAAAATCACTCTCATCCATCTCATTCATTCATTCATCTAGCTCATTTGCTACCCAAATGAACATCATTATTAGCTATTAGCACAGAAAAGCGATTAGATTTATAAAAACAAAAGTAATATTTAAACAAGGGTTGAAATTTATTACACTTTTCTCTTGGGTATTCCGATGGACTTAAAAAAGATGAAAGACCAGGTTTACTCCGTAAGACAAGTTGCATTGTGTATCTTGTATTTGCCGTCCACTGCATAAAAAGATAGAAGAACCCATTCGGCATTATTTATGAATTTTTCCATTGGAATTTTACATTTTGTAAAAATTCCTTGTGTGTATAATCATAATCGTAATGATAATTGTAAAAAAATAAAAATCTTATGATTCAAAAATTCATTTTTAAATGTTAAATCACTACAAGATTTGATAGTACGTGTGATAGTGTTGATGACTGGTGCCAGGTTTACTAAGCCGTTGACTCTAACTAAATAAGCTTCAGAGTTGAAAAACTCTTTAAACTGGAAAGCTTATTATTAAATCGTCATTAGCTCTCTCTAATAGTGTGTATTAATAAAGTTGAAAAGTTGAATTAAAAATTCAAAATCAAGGTAAACTTTAAAAATTAGGTTTTGCACCTTCCTTCTTGATCATCATATCTACCGCATATATAAAATAAACCATTTCAAAATCGATATAGAAAAGTGTTGTAAAACTGAATATTGAATATTGAATATATTGAATATTGAATATATTGAATATTGAATATATTGAATATTGAATATATTGAATATTGAATATATTGAATATTGAATA